>JAKUCD010000118.1:0-32478 GCA_030563525.1 Nadsonia commutata
GCCTTCAAAAGTACTACGGTGGGAGACCACGTGGGAACTTAAGGTGCTGCAGTCTTTTAATAATTTTTTAGTCATGTGGATAATGGTGTGGTTGGCAAAATCGGTTTCCAATTTTTCAAAATGACCTTCTATGGTGTAGTGGGTTAGGTGGGAATATAAAACATATGACGTAACATTGGTTCGAATTAAAAAAAAATAGCCCTATTACAAAATTCTCAAAAAAAAAGAAAAATATTTTGATAAAATTTTGCTTTTCTCTAGTAGAAAGTTAATATTTAAAACCAGTTTCAATCATTTTTATATTTCAGGAAGTTAGACTGTAGGGGGATGAACTCAAGCTAGGTAGTAAGGGAATCAAGTCAATGATTCTTGTTCTCATCATATTTTAGTGGTATTATACTGTAATGTTCTTGGAGATATCAAGATTTTATTTATTTTGAGTCACCGTCCCCATTCACTCATAGTAATCTGGGATTCCCTCAATGTGATTTCATTTGAAGACTAAATACCCACAACCACCATTATTTGAGCGATATCCATAATCGACTTTGACGTCGCCACAAGAATAAAAGAGCTTGATTATGACTTTGACCCCTTGAATGAAAAACTCCAGCTAGTAAGAAAAATCTAATTGAAAATTGAATAAAAGGCTAGGGATGCGAGCAGCCCAGCAACCTGAGCAACCTGAGTGGTGTGGCCGCGCGGGCGGTGTGAGCGAATGAGCTTGATTTCGGCCTGAGAATTGACTTTGTTCCGCTCTAGTAGAAGAAAGTCCATAAAATATTACTGGAAATAGATTACAATATAGTATGGTATTCGCCGTTTTCTTTTTCCTATCCTTTCATTTCTCAAGCTCCACTCACAAGGGATTAATAAATTTGGTCAATCGATGGAGTAGTTTTGATTTGATTAGAAAACCTTCTAGGGTACTCTCTTCAATAAAAATATATTCTGAGTTTGATTGATTTAGATATATAGTAAAAGAATTCATGGTGAATGGAAATAAAGATAAAATGAGATACAATGAAATAAATATATATATGCTTTACAACATCACTACTTAGCGTCTGCCCTTGAGAGATAGGGTTTCAACTTCAGTCTCCAAGGCTCTAATACTAGTATGAGTGTCTTCTAAATCCTTGTTTAATCTGTCTCTTTCAGCGATCAAATTTTGTTCCCATTGTCTGAATCTCTGTTCTTCGACTTTCACTTGTTCGGTGAATACCTTTCTCAAGGTATCTTCCTCTTCCTTAAACTTGGGATTATCAATTTTCTTAGCCTTACCTTCGCCGAACTTTCTAGTTTCCATTTGTTGCGAACGGTAAGATTCATAATGTAAATCTTCGGTAGATGAGATTAAATCAAGCATGTGCGTTCTAATGAGTAAACTTCGTAAAATCTTAAAGTCACAGTGATTCTCGTTCTCTACCTCGGCAACACCCCAAATATATTGTCTACCCTTAACTATTCTACCATCGGGGGTTTGAACATCATCTTCAGAGCCAATTATAGAGTAGGGCATAGTATTGATGAGTAATCTAGCGTGCTCAGCACTGGTTTCGTCATCAGGGTCAATTGTAGGTGTGTAAACCCTGATATCCTGCACTTCAATGACTTGTCTAATCTTTTGCTTGAAGGACGATAACTCAGTGGACGATAGAGTATCGGCCTTAGCGATAACGGGCACTAAATTAACTCTAGTGCATAACTTCTTCATGACTTCAATGTCCAAAGGATTAATAATACCACCCGTGGGCTTCAAGAAATAAACACAAGCATGTACTCTCATATCTGATCTAGCGATTCGTGCTGGTTGTTGTTCTTGACGCATGTACCTCTCATGTTGATCATCAATGAATTCCACTACGGGATCCCAAGAATCACGGTTATTGACATTATCACCAAGACCTGGCGTGTCAATAATGTTCAGACGCATCTTGAATCCCCTCTCTTCTAAATCAGCTCGAGTAATACCGATTTCCACCGTTTTACGAAGTGGCTCCTGATGACGTTGGCTTAAATTCGTGTGCTCTTTCAGTGCGGTTGTGAACAAAGTATTAATGAAAGTGGTCTTACCCAGACCCGAAGATCCAGCTACCATGAGAGTAAAAGTAGCCCCACGCTTAGCGACAATCTTATGTCTATAATATCTATGGTTAGCTTTTCCATCTAAAATGTAAACAAAGCGAAAATGCCTACGCGTTCCTGGGGTTTTCTCTAAAATACAGGAGCCTCGGAAGCATATATCAAAAAAAAGAACAGAGCTATCTCAACGCGCCCGTGACAAATCCTCGGAGCTACATACCGTTGATTGGGCAAGTTAGCAATGCCAATATGGTTGTTCATGATTGCACGTTTGGTGATGTTTGAATGTTTGGGTGTCTGATGTTTGAATGTTTGGTTCGCTGTCAGATTGGGAGTTGGGACTTCAACATGACGCGGAAAACGCCGGCAGATATGGATCTGGGACTGCCCAATACCATTGAAAGAGGCCATATTCCGTCAAAATCAGTGATATACTGCGGATTTTATTATAATCATGTCTACTGTACTCAACCCTTACTTGAATAAACTGCTTACAAGTCCCGAAGACTTTTCTGCCGCTGATCTCTCGGCCGCATTTGCGTTTATCGTCGATGGATCCGCTACTGATCTGCAGATCGGGGCCTTTCTCACGGCGCTTCGCTTGAGAGGTCTTGACCATTCACCTAGAATTATCGCTGCCGCTGCTACTGCTTTGAGAAATGCTGCTGATGTCATTGATCCTAAATCCGTTTCATCCGCGGGATATATCGATGTAGTCGGTACTGGTGGTGACGGTCAAAATACCTTCAATGTATCCACAACTTCTGCTATTATCGCTGCTGGTATGGGTTTGCCCGTTTGCAAACACGGTGGTAAAGCCTCCACATCTACCTCCGGTGCTGGTGATCTTTTGACCTCTTTAGGTATCAATATGGCTAATGTTAATGCTAAGAATGTACCAGCCATTATCCCCCAATCCAACTTTTGTTTCCTCTTTGCGCCCGTTTACCATCCTGTCATGGCTCGGTTAGCTCCCCTTCGTAAGGGTCTTGGTATCCCAACGATTTTCAATATCCTTGGCCCCCTCCTCAATCCTGCGCCCCTTAAGGCTCGTGTTATCGGTGTTTACGCTCAAGAACTCGGGCAAGTGTTCGCTGAAGCCGTTCGTGAAATCGATGCTGCCCAGGGCCGCTCAGATGCCACTGCTTTCGTCGTTTGGGGAAATGAGGGTCTTGACGAAATCTCTCCCGCTGGTAATTCTACCGTTTGGAGACTTAAGAGTGGTGTTATCGATACCTTCACTTTGCATCCCTCCGATTTTGGTTTACCCACCCACCCTCTTTCTGAATGCGGTTCGGGAACTCCTGATGAAAACGCTCAAATTGTCAAAAAGCTTGTTAATGGTGAATTAGAAGATGGTCACCCCATTTTGGACTATGTCCTTATGAACTCTTCCGCTTTGGCTGTTGTTGAGGGTACAGCTGCTAACTGGAAGGAAGGTGTAGAATTAGCTAGAAAGAGTATCTCCAGCGGTGCTGCCAAGAAGGCCTTAGAAGATTTCGTTGCTGCTTCTCACAAGGAATACTAAATCGATGAATATTGAGCAAAGTCAGATATTCATTGGGATAGGTAATTGGAATATTCAATGAGTTATCGTTTACTTATCCTCATTGACTCTCATTGAATCTACCCTTCTTGAATCTGGCAATATGTGTCCATATATGGTGAAGGAACTTTATGTATGATTCTGTAGGAATAGAATGAATAGAATGTATGAATAAAAAATTAATTTGAAGAAAACCATATAAAGAAACGATAAATGCACTTTAGAAATTATAATATACTTTAATGAAAGAAAAAACTATCATATATAAAACAGTCAAAACGGGTTCTCAACTCATCATCGCTTCCATATTCTCTTTACCATAAGCTGTCAGATCGATATCCAGCTGACGACGAAACGATTTAGAATCGTCAATAATACTTTGAAGCTCAATTTGTAAATCTTCATAACTCAAGGTATCAGCCAACAAGGAATCAGCGACCACTTTATTCGTTACCTCTTTAAGGTGATCCTTTAGTAATCCATTATGCCTCGTAATTGCTTCATTTTGAGCTTGAATAGCCCGTCGCTTAGTCTCTTCACTTTGAGCCCTCTCTTCGTAGAATCGGATTGCAGCTTTAACCTTTTCAAATTCTGCCTGTTGATTCTCCAAATCACGCTTTATGCTAGAACTTTGCAATAAACTATTCTCTAAATTATTGATTCTTTCTTGCATTTCTTCGACCACTTTGTCCTTTTGAGATTCGGAAACAAAATCCTGATTAACGGTAGCTACGATCTTAATTCGCTTAGCTTGATCGGCGTATCTTAACGTCGATAACGTTTCATCGTAATCAGTGGGTGATATACATGCTACCATTGCCGTTTTACTATTACCACCTAAACTATCCTTGAGAAGCCAAGTCAAAACTGAATCTCGATACGGAACTAATTCCTTTCTTTGCGTACCCCTAATGTTTGAAGAAGACGCCAATGCTGAAATTACTCGACCTAATGTCGTTAATGATTTATTAATATTTGAGCCCTCTCTTAATCTCACGCCGGTTGCCCCCGTCGCCCCCCCTCTCTCCGAGCCGGCCAAATCCACGAATCTAACTCGAGCGATCTTTTCCTCAATGACTTCAAACGCCTTATCGAAAATATTTTGTTTGATTACTAAAGTGAAAACGGCATGCGAGCGACTCGATGTATCATTCATATTAGTAGCTGCTGTAGCTCGCGCCTTATTACCTAGCGATAAGTATTTCTTGACATCATCAAAGTTCTTAACGGTATATTCTGAAAGATTCTCAACGTATGGACCCTCAGTAGGCGATTCGCGTACTTTTAGTTTACCAATATTTTCCCGCTTACCCTTTCCCAAGAGGTCTCTTACTTGTTCATTATAAACTTCAAAATATGATACCCTCACTGTACAACTAATATTCTGAGATACCAATCCCTCAACGCGTTCAAAGAGATCAGCACATGATCGAGGAATAATACCAGGGTCAGATTCAGTACCCATCATAGTATAGGATTTCCCTGACCCCGTTTGACCATAGGCGAATATACAAGTATGGTACCCCTCTAAATTATGATCGAGAAACCCACGACCTACATGATCATAAACTATCTCCTGACTGGCGCAGTCCGGTGAACTCAGATCCATAGAGTCGAGTGAATGATCAAATACAAATTCCTTGGGTTCAATATGCCTTCGCGTCGATTCTCGTGTAGTACTAGTGGCCGTATTGCTAGTCGAGCCCAAATTAGAGTTATGATGATACGTTATCGTAGTGGACTGAGAAGAAGGGTTCATTTCAATTAGATTCACAGCGCCATTTTCAATTTCTCGGACTAAAAAGGGTCTTGCCCTCACTATAACTTTGATATTGTTACTATCCTTCTGATCTTCTTGTGAACCAGTAAGATTATAAGGCCTCGTCGGGCTTGGACTCCGGCTTAAACCATTTCTAGACCAGGATGCGGCACTTGTAGTACCTCGTGTCATTCTATGGCTTTGTACACTCGCCGGACGAGCTGTATTAGTACTGGTTATGGTCATCTGAGGTTAATTTGTGATTTGTGAGTATATTCAACAGAGTTGGTTCAGTTCTGATTATCAGCCGTTGTTTACTTTTGATTGTCGGTTGTCATGGCAACTTGCATGAGGTTTCAGACGAGAACTGAGAAAACCAGTTTTAATTATACAATATTGTGTATAATTATATAAAACATAATATACATTCAATGTTTGCTGCTTTTTGTTATTGTTTATTTTTGTAGCGAATGTGCGCGCAGTATTGTTATTTCGTTTGCCATTGTTCGCTGGTAGGGGATTCATATGGTATAATGTGTGGGTCTACAACGTAGTTTAGAATGGATCTGTCTGATAAAGCTACTATTTTAACTTTCGGTAGCTCTGTAATTGAATCCTGATATGACTATTCCTTATTTTTAAAAAAAGGGATTTTCTATCCTTGCTGAGTTAGCCAATTCATTCTTTGCGTAAACCAAGAAAAGAGCCAATCTCATCTTTCTTACTATTTAATTGACATTCGTTCCCGGAAAATGATCCTTTTCAAATATGTGCCACAAGCTATTTATTAAAAAGACATATTCTCTTTTCTATAGTTACACTTACTTTCTCTCAGCCCTTAACATCGTCCACATGCATTGAAAGTTGCGTTTCCAATCCATCCGCCACTGGTTTTCTCATTTGATGAACACTTTTGCATAATCGCAAGCTGATTTTATGACTTGATGTTGGTATCCCAGAATAGATCATCCTTCTTCTCTCATATTGATTAACTTCATTTTGGAGTTCAAAACTCGAGTACGAAAGCGACTCTCTTTTCGTAAACTAATATTTATTATTTTATCTGAAGATCAAATGAAGCCACTCTTTTTTGCAAGCACTTTCTCTTAAAGGGAGTCTTTTGTACAATTACTCTCTCGTACATCCTTCAAGACCGTCCTCAACGGCGAATAAGGACTTAACCCATTTTTTATAACAATATTCTTCTGATAGCGCGTCTACTATGAAGAATTTTTATTTTATTATTCTCTTTCTTGAAATGGCTATATGACTATAATTTAAGTTCAAAACAAAGGATTAGATTAAAAATTCTGAAATGTTTTATGCTTTCTTTTCGATACTAATCATTGAAAAAGCCGCACATTATCGATATGCATGAAACATTGGGTTACCCGTCAGTAATTTTAAAATGCCGATTCACTTTGGAGTAAACTCGGGCGAAGCATTGAAAAGGGTCCCTAATAGGCACTTGCTTAAACACGAACGCTATTATGACCGATTTTGAAGATAACAATCCATTTTCGGTACCTGATTTAAGAGAATTTGATGGCAGTATAACCCCAACGGGGTTAGCTGGGCTCTCAATCGATGCTACTAATGATCAACCCAGCAATGAACACGATAACGATAACGATCGTAATGACAATGATGAAAAT
Organism: Nadsonia commutata; assembly: GCA_030563525.1. Classification (NCBI taxonomy): domain Eukaryota; kingdom Fungi; phylum Ascomycota; class Dipodascomycetes; order Dipodascales; genus Nadsonia; species Nadsonia commutata. The sequence goes on from JAKUCD010000118.1 coordinate 7,046, forward strand.
GACAGAAATCAGGAGCAACGACAAATATCTCCCGTTTACTACTCCAAGGTAGAGCAGCTGTTACTCGAAAACGCCAATACGGTACTGATAAGAATAGTGGAAGCCAACAAGTCTCATGAGGGTACTAGCCGAGGGTACATTGCGTACACGATCAAAATTGGTGATTTAGCCGTGAGAAGACGATACTCGGAATTTGAAAGTTTACGAACGGTGATTACTAGACTTTTCCCTACATTAATTATACCTCCTATCCCCGAAAAGCACTCTCTCACTGATTATCTCGCCACTGCTCCCTCTAAGGCCCGTGATGATGCCAACTTAATTGAGCATCGTAGACGCATGCTCACTATTTTCCTTAACCGGTGTACACAAATTCGTCAAGTAAGAGAATCAGTAGTATTTCAAAGATTCTTAGATCCTAATGTGAGTTGGAGTGAAGTACTCTCATCACCACCGGCATCAACGATTCCCAAGAATATTCTTCGTGCGCCACCACTTGATCCCTCATCGGCAAGTGATGCCCACTCATACCTGCCTATTCCCTCGGCTTCGGCGCGTCTCCACACGATAAATAATCAGGACAAGGCCTTTACTGCAGTAGAGGAGAACGCCAAGGAATATGAGACTATTGTAGCCGGCAATCTTGATCGTAATAATCGAAGAATTATTCGACGATACGCGGAATTAGCTCATGATTATTCTGAGTTAGGCGCCTTCTTCAATGCATTCAGTTTAGAGGAGAATAGCTTTTTGGCGCCGGGAATTGAAAAATTAGGTCAAGCTATTGATAATAATTTTATATCAACCAATGCATTACTAAGTTCCTTAGCTACTAATTTTAGTGAACCGTTAGGTGAAACTGCTCAATTTGCATCGGTCGTGCGGTCTGTGCTTAAATATCGAAGACAAAAGGCTCTACAATTAGAATTAACGCAAGATCTGTTGACTGAAAAGCGACTAGCGCTCACTGAACTCGAACGCGTGGAAATGGAATCCCAGAGGTTGAATTCTATTTTGAACAAGGATATTTCCGGTAGTAATAAAAATAATTATAATAATGGCAACGGTTCAACTTTGTCCAGAGTATCTCCACCCACTGAAAGAGATACAAATAATAATAGCAACAGTGACAGAAGCGACAATAATCAAGGTAATAATACTTTATCTCGAAGGTTTAAAATTCCCGGTATGAGTAAAATCAGTAATGCGGTGCATGGTTTCATTGATGCTGACCCCGAGATCACTCGTCGTAATAATATCGGTAAGTATAAACAACAAATAGGCAATCTTACAGCCGGTTTAGACGCCTCAAAGGATGATTTAAAATCGGCGTCTAACTCAATTAAGAATGATCTAATGCGTTTTCAGCAGACTAAAGAGCATGATTTACGTCAAATGATGATTGCTTATCTTCGAAGCCATGTCGAATGGGCCAAGAAGAATTTAGAAGCGTGGGAAGATGCAGCAACAGAAATAGCTAGTGTTGATGAGAAATGAATCTATTATAAATAATCCTTTTTTCTTTCATTCGTTCTTTTTTTATTTAGTTTTTGGTCCTTTTTGATCTAGTAATTCGGATCTATATTGTCTTCTATTTTATATGTTTCATTAGTTTATATTATATACGCATCGCTGTTTACATTTTATTACCTTTATATCTAAACAGACCAGATATTTACTAAAGAATCATCACCAGCTGAAATCAGGTATTCCTTACCTTCCTTAACTGACCATGTAACACAATTTACTTCCTGGACACCATGACTTTGTTCAATAACCTTTTCAACAATCCATGTAGAGTTGGCAACATCCTCTATGTAAATTACTAATTTACCGTCAGCGCCGGTACTAGCGATTCGGCCTAACGGACTCCAAGCGACAGAGTAAATAGTACGTTGATGTACAGTGGGTAAAATGGCTTCTTCGATCCATTCTTCGGAAATAGGATCCGAGCGGAATGTTGATGGAGCTCCACTAGAGGATCCGCCAATGATATTAACACGTTTCCATACTCTACAAGTCAGATCATCCGAACCACTTACTAAACGAGCGTGAATGGGGTTTTGGTTTGATTCATAGGCAGCTGTGAGTTCGGGGGATAACTTTTCGAAATCAGTTGACCAAACGGTACTCTTGTGACCTCCAAGGGCCGCTACACAAGCCCAATCATCATCATCTTCCTTCCATAATCTAATAGTGTCATCGTAAGAGGAAGAGGCGAATAATGCCTCCCTGGGGTGCCACACAATATGTTTAACATCCTGTGTATGATCCTGGAGCACACTCAGACATTCAAATTCCTCATTCATGTCATCAGCCTCCCAGACCCAAATACTCTTATCTCTAGAGCAAGTAGCCAAGTAAAACCCATTAGCGCTCCAAGCCACGCTCTTGACTTCATTCTCATGACCCTCAATGGTGGCCAAAAAGCTCCATTCTGAGCTCACATCGTCAGGATTCTCTGGTCCCCATACTGATACTGTGGAGTCAAAACTACCTAGCGCAATAGATGGCGCATCACCAGTGGGTTTCCAGGCAATTGACCGAATACTCCGTTTATGACCATCCTGTAAGACTGTGATTAATTGGTACTCGGCCGACGAAGTAGAGTAAATTCTCACCGTTTTGTCACCCGAGCAAGTAGCTAATAATGGCATAGTAGGATGAGCGGCTACGGCCCATACGCGGTCCTGATGGCCCGTCAAAGTATGGATTTTTTCCCAAGACATGATTATTTATTTTATATGCTAAGTCGAGATTCTTTTTCTTTTCTCTTGAAATATTTCTATTCAAAATGAGTAATATTCTAAACCTTCGCAAACAAATGCGTCAAGCGGTGCTATCACAGGGCTCACAGATCAGTTGGGAGGAATAGCGATATTACAGATTGGGTTGAGTCGTCAAAACCAATTTTTCATCTAGATTGGTTGATATATATTGGGATAACCCATGATGGTTCACTTTCTTCGTGCTGTTCCTCGGTCAAGCGCTTTCGGCGTGCCCGCTCGTACTTCTAGAGCTCTCCAGATAGTGTGCAAGGCCAGATCTTACTCTTTTCAAGTAAAACCTTCACCATCGGTGGCGCCTTTGTCGAAAGCACCCAAACCTTTGTCAGGGTGGTCTAAATCCTTACTTGGAGCCGTAGTTTTGGCTCTGGGCGGTGGCCTCTACTTTTCAGGTATATTTTTCTCATCTCTCTCGGAGCTGGACCCTCATCATTGGACGGAGTACACTCTCGTTCGTCGTGATGAGCTAGGCCCTGATCTCATTGTTATGGAATTAGAACCTGTGATAAAGCCTAAAAAACCGACCGCTCACTGGAACGGACATAAGCTATGGAGTGTCGAGGTCAAACAACCCGATATTCAGGTTGTTAGAAGTTATACTCCGCTGCCCATCTATACCAACCCTGAGGACGGTAAACCTGCAGTTTACGGAACTGAAGATCGTAAGGGGAATTTAACCTTTGTCGTTAAAAAGTATAATGATGGTGAAGTTTCTCGTTGGTTGCATCGTAGAAAACTTAATTCGGTTATTGAGCTTCGTGGCCCCCATATCGAATACGAGTTCTCGGAATCTCAAACCCATAAAACAATATTTTTAGGTGCAGGTACAGGTATTGCACCCGTTTTGCAGTCACTATTATCAGTTAACCCACCCAACGATAAAATCGATATCGTATACTCAGTCGCCAAGCGTGTAGATATCCCCTTTGCACATTTGATGAAGTCTTTGGAAGACCAGGGTAGGGCTTCATTCAATGTCAAGATTGATCAGGATAACTCATTTGTAGGAATTCACGATGTCCCTACAGTCTCCGATGTTTCGTCTTCTAAGGCTCTCGTCTGTGGTCCTGAGGGTTATGTCAGATACGTTGCTGGTCGAAAGGTGGACTTGGGCCAAGGTCCTCTCGGTGGCCTGTTGGCCGCCAAGGGATGGACCTCAAACAATGTCTACAAAATGTGAAAGAAACATAGATATAATATAGAAGGTATGCAGATATATCGCTTTTGTAAATAGATTTAGAGTAAATGTGTTTCTAATGGGCATTAACAAACACGTGAAGCATTTTATCACATGCATTTACATGCCAGGGGACAAGACTATTTCGCTTATTTGAAACCCCAGATACAGCGCCTAATGATGCCAAATTACGATACTGTTTTAAAAGAATTTTCATAACAAACAATGGTGGAATTGGAGAATGTACAATTGATATCTCCAGGCTAGCTAAAGATCCCGTATTTGAGGGACCGCTAGCATGAGGAACAAACCCAACGACCCCGGGCCTTGCTGTAAACTCATTCTCATCCTTTGGTTTCAAAAGATACCCCGTAATTATACTTAGTCGACCGCGCTTCTTGCCAATAGGAATACGGTGATGTAAGATTATACCGTATGTTTCGTCCGTTATATCCACAATACTGAGATTGCCTTCACTAAGTTCTTGATTATTAATATTATCCTGGTCTGACAGTCCGGGTGTGACAACATTAGTACTGTACATATCTGGCGAATCAATTGAATCATTATTTCTTTGCGGTGTCGCAAACGATGTAGGTGTAGTACTAGACGGTGGCCCAGTAGCACCGGTATACCCACGACGTCTCTTAGGATTACCGTTAAAATTACCATGTTTGAACATAAGATGATCACCCGTAACTACTAAAGAAGACTGGATGTTCACAGATACGAAAATCAACGACACCCTTTTATATCTTGGGTTTGAGCTTTTAGGGATACCCGGTCCTGTAGCTGGTGTTGATGATGAAGTCGCCATTGATGATGCCGATGATGATGCCGATGATGATGTTCCTGTACTGTTAGCTCCTCCTGAACTTGGCCCGGTTCCTGCCCCAGTTCCTCCTCCGACACCGGTGCCAGTACCTGGTCCACTACCACCACCAACTCTGTCGCCAGTTCCCATACCAGTATTAACGGCAACACCAACATCGGAGGAGCCATCATTAGTCGAATTGGTATTAGACGCGAATTTTAGCCACATATTAATCTCATCTTCTTCTACTGCGCCTACCTTAGCACAGGCAATATACCTATGAGCCACTACATGAGATGTCAGTGCCATAGTTTTCTCCCAAATTTCTGAACATACATCTTCAAATGCCCTTGGTCTACATCCCTGTGGGAACAGACAAAACGCTTCAACTTTAGATTTTTGACCCCATTGATCAGACCATGCTACCGTTACCCATCGCTTATCACTAGAATAAGCATATGCTAAATGAATAAAGGTATCTTCGTATAAGGCCGATATAGACGGGTTATCAGTTAATTTAAAGTTTAAAATTGATGCCGGTGCCCGAGAAAGGATGAATGCCGGCGCAGGCCTTTGATTTAATCCAGCATTGTTAAGTGCTTGAGTTGATACCATCATGGGTATCAATGGCATATTTTCATTTAAAGAGCTTGGTAATTTATCATAAACTGATAACGCAAATCTCACTAATTTTAATTGAGGTAAAATAGCAAATGTATCCTTTTCAGCGAAGAAGTCCATGGGTAATAATTGTATCATCACATTATTACTATCAATCCTTTCTAATTCTTGAAAGCAATGACCGAAATCTAACAGTGAGGTAAATGTAGAAAAGGGATTAGCCACTAACAATACCACATTACCCATTTTAGATGCAATATTCTTGCCATTACCATCTCGTTTAAAAATATTTCCTAGTTGATTTGTAAATGTGTTAACAACATTAGGGACGTTTAATGCTACACCGGGCAAGGAAATGGGGATTAAACCATTTGAATAAGTTTCTAATTCGCCTAGTTTAACTTCACCAAGACCTGAACCTTCATAACACGACTTAACCGATTCTAAAAATGTCTTGGCCGCCATGCTAACCCCTGGTGAACCGGGGTATATAATGAAAAGAGTTATATCCTTAGGGCCAAATAAGGGAGAGAACCCAAAAATTTTCCAGAATCTTAACGCTGGTGGGCTAGCTTTGATGATTTGATCTGTACGTTTGAATGTATACATTGGAGTAGTCAAGTGAATAGCTAAATCTGTACCAAACTGATTTTTGGTAGCGATTTTACCATTATCTTGGTTATTACTATTATTGTTAGTATTCTTATTGTTACGGTTGTTATTGCTGTTGTTATTGCTGTTGTTTCTACTGTTATTATTGTTGTTTGTTTCTGTCTTTCTCACCATGTCATTACTTTCATCTATCTCATTATTATCATTATTTTCATTTAATTCATTATCCATAGTCGGTATCATAGTCTTAAGGTCATTAGTAAGGTTCCCCAAAACGGATGCATCAGCAATACCAACTTTAGTTATAGGACTTAACCCCGTGTCGGGGGTAATTAAAGAAATTATACCGCTACTACCATTAGATGGTAACTGATCGTATAAAATACCATTTTTTTCAACTTTAATGGTAGCAAAAGCATCAGGTGCTGTAGTTGAGCCCCGATTATTAGTAGTAGAACTACTATTAATATTACGAGTTGTATTTGAATTACTGATTGAATCAGAAATTTTGATGAATTCAAATAATGATAACCGCTGGGTGTTTGTGAATATATCATTGATGACTTGAATCACCTTAGTGTCGGGTGGTGATGATTCACATGTCAGCGATGAGGGTATAAATGATTCTAATAAATTATTGTCCCAAACAATTTGTACTGCCAGCGTTTGAATAATGGTATTGAAAGTACTATTATCGTAATTTCTCGACGACATTAAATGAGTAATTTTAGGCATTATATCCTGATTAAACTTTTCTAGTACGGAATCGGTATCAAACGATTGAGAAAATATAGGTAACCAAAATAAATCTGACATTAGTGTCTCTGTAGATTTATTTCTGGTCGTTTCATGATTAGTCACTACTGAAAGTGACGATGAATCTTCTTCGTATTTACGTTTTCTTACTGATGAAAATGGGTGTCGAGTAGAAAATTCTGCTAAGGGAGAATCAAATTTTAAGAATTTATCACTATCATTATCATTATCAATTTCATTATCATTATCTTCTTCCTCATCGTCATTTTCTTTGATTTCTAAATCATCTTCACCTTCATCACTGGAACTTTCATCATCTGAATTCAATTTAGGTTCGGGGACATGAAATTTACCACCAGGGGTATATTTATTATCAATCTCACTAGCAATTAGCGGGTTAAAGCTAATAGATGTGAATAAAGTCATTCTACGTTTAGTGTTATTAGTCATTTTCGTAGGCTCAGTGAGAGGGAAGAAGTTCCGATGAGGCGCAGGGGTATTATGTGAAGCGAGTAAAATATCTGATGATTGAGGCAATGATGGTAATGCAAGTCGGCTTCCCTTCAGGTTTGTAGTAGGTGATTGTCCTTCTAGCCCGGTCGGTGAATGTGTTTGCGATAGTGGTTGTAAAGTATACTCAGTATCTGGAGCACGTTCAACGGTGTCTTCCGTAGCAGTAGTAGTATTATCGATAAATGATGGATTCATCTTTGGGATAATATTATGATCGTCTTCGTCTTCGTCAGGTTGATCAAAGAAATTAAAATCGGCCTCGGTAACTTCATCATCATTGCCGAATAATTCTTCATCGAGATCTCGCCATGACTCCGGCCCAGCGGTGCCTACACCTGGGGTCGCTGAATCCACAGACTGAGGATTAGAGTGCTTGGGTTGAAAGTCAGGTGGTGTGGGGTATATAGGAATATCCCCTTTCTTACCAGAATCAATGTGATTATGATATATATTGTTACTGGAGTTATTAGTTGTTGTAGTAGTAGTAGTAGTAGTAGTAGTTTGATGGGGGGTTTCAAAGGCGTGTTTCAGTGACATTGCCTGTTCCTGTAGTCCATCGAGAACATCAGAGACATCAAACCAGGATGAATCATCCATTAAATTAGATTGACTATTTTCTTGTGTGGGTTTGAAAAAGCATAACTCCGCAGGCCAAATAATTTCATTTGAGCTTATTGGTACACCAGAATGATTTGAGTCCTCGTCAATAAGTAATTTCACCCATTCATTACGTGATGTCAGCGTTATTCCAGCCATTAAAAGCAGCATTTTACAAAATTGATCAATTTGTGCCGGTGCAAGTACTGATAATTCAATAACGGTAGCTACTGTCGCTGAGGGGGCCATGACTACTTTAGTAACCCCACAATGTACTGACGAAGACGATAATAATGCCATAGATGACGCAGATGATGATGATGATGATGATGGTGGTGGCCATTGTTGAGATTTATTGGTAGGACCTCTGAGACCAAGAAGATTACATTGTCGATAGTATATTTTCAGCAACAGTTCCCCGCCGGCAAACAGTTTAGGTTCCACATACAGTAATAGACCAGAGACAGGCGTGATAATTGCAGTAGATCCCAATGGTATGAATGTCCGTTGTGAATGCACAATCTGAGAAAATATTAGATGTTTAACCGCCAGCATGAGGGGCGCGTAGGGAATCGGGAACGAGGCTGAATGTGCCACTAAATTAGTCAAGGACAGCATTGATGATAAAAACACGCCAGTAGATATCTCTTGTAAATTAAATTTAGCGTCAGGGACGGGTGGAGCCGCCGTTGCCGAGAATGAAAATGTCCATAATTCATTGTTGACGCACTTGACTAAGGCATTAGGGTGATCACGACGTAGCGTCCATTCGGCCTCGAGCAGACTGACTTCATTAGCAAACAGGCTCACGTATATCCGATACGGTATTTGCGAGAACTTACCCTATTTATAGGAGTTAGAAATAAGTAAAGAAACTGAAGAAAAGGCACGATTAGTACATACGGTATAAAAGACATTGGAATAGGCGTTCTCCAGGTTGAGTAGCATGGTAGTTGATAAGAGTGGGTACAGAGTGGTTCACGGGGGTGTATGAGCATGAGGGTTAAAAGGATGAAAGCAGTTGTTTTTATTATTAGTGATAAAATAGAATAAAGACTTAAATCACCGCTGACGTTGGAATCGAGCTGCGAATTGATGTTAATCTAGTCGATGATCCTAGATGCGTCAAATGGGAGGAGGTGGGAGTTGTGTTTTTGATATGCATTTAGGGAGTTCAGAGAGTTTGTGACTTGATTTCTTATATTATAGCTGTTTGTTCCTGTTAATTTCTATTTCATATTAATTGATATTCATTGTTTTGTTTTATTTTTAATTTTTTATATTAATTTTTCTTGTTTTTTTTCCTTTTTATTAAATGAGACACAAATCAACTGTTGACCAGACTGACCCGTTAATACTATAAAGGATATAAAAATCATATGAACATAGATGAGTTGATCTTAAGCGCAGGTGAGATGATCTCAAATGCAGATAATCTTCCTCACTCATTCACCCACTTGCGATGCTCGTTCGCTCGACCACGTTGATATAATTTTGGTTTATTATTACTATAAGATACAAATAAGACAGTGATTAGAACAATTGTATAGAACCTAAGTCGGCTTTATTGACTTAAACTCGAGCTGCGCCAAAAAAGAAAGCTCGAGGTTAAGCATAGAAAGAAACGCTCTTTGACTTTCTAGCTTGAACTTCAGTAATAGCCTCAACGAAATCTTCATGAACAATCTTACTCTTACCGGTTCTAAGAGCAATCATACCAGCTTCAACAGCTACAGCCTTCAATTGAGCACCATTAAATTCATCAGTACTTCTAGCGAGTTCTTGCCAATTAATTGAATCATCAATGGCCATTTTACGAGCATGAATTTGAATAATATTAGCACGAGCCTCTTCAGTCGGTAGCGGGAATTCGATCTTTCTATCAAGACGACCAGATCTAAGTAAAGCAGGATCAAGGGTATCAACACGATTAGTAGCCGCTAGCACCTTTACACGGTCATCACTACCGAAACCATCTAACTGATTAAGTAATTCCAACATAGTACGTTGAACTTCACGATCACCACTCTTATCAGAATCAAAACGTTTAGTACCAATGGCGTCTAATTCATCGATAAAGATGATAGTAGGAGCTTTTTCCTTGGCAAGCGCAAATGCATCACGAACTAATTTAGCACCATCACCAATAAACATTTGTACAAGTTGAGGGGCAGCTAATTTTAAGAACGTAGCACCTGATTGAGCGGCACAAGCTCTAGCTAATAAGGTTTTACCGGTACCGGGGGGACCGTACATAAGGGCACCCTTGGGGGCCTTAATACCTAATTTCTTAAATTTATCGGCTTCCTTCATGGGTAAGACAACAGCTTCAATGAGTTCTTCGATTTGTTTATCGAGACCACCAATATCACTATAAGTCTCTGTGGGCTTTTCATCGACCTCCATAGCCTTTACACGACTATCATATTCGGCTGGCAGGGTATCGAGGATAAGGTAAGAATCCTTATTAACACCGATAAGGTCACCGGGTTTAAGTGTAGCGGGGTCCACTAGACCCACTAAGGGTAAAAATATAGTTTGTCTCGTTGAGGTCTTGACAACGGCCGATTTACCACTACGTTGCGAATTTAAATCAACATTAGCACCCTCTTCAGTGCCCTCAGCCTCTACGTCCAAGAGTTCTACGACATTACCGACTAAATAAGGCAATTGCTTATTATTTTCAATCTTCTCTTGATTATCCTTAATACGCTCATTCATCACGGCCTTTTCATGCGATAGTCGTTGGAATTCCGATTTCATTATTTTGATATCGTTCTCTAATAGTCGCTTGCGGTTTTGAATGTCCACTGTGGATGAATTGAGAATTTCCGTATCCAGGGTGTCTTCATTAGTGGCATCAGCGGTCTCGGCGGATGTGTCCACTAAATCCATGCCATCGCCAAGTTGGTCCAAGGCATCTAAATCTTCGAGTGTCGCCATAATAAATATAATATATACGTGGTTTTGACGTGAGAGTAGTACTAAATGATGATATGATAGTTGGGCTTAATGTAGTGGAAGAAAGGTGGCGACCGGCCGGGTAAGTGGGAAGTGAGATTCGGATACCACACAGATTAATTTTTTGTAATAATAAACAACGCAATTACACAAATGGGCCTATTCAAGAAGAGAAATATTCAGACGACGTCAAAGTCTACGCGACGGAAACGTGATGCGAAATCAGTATCTGACTCTGATTCCGATTCGGACGATTCCTCCGTTGTTGTCAACGCCGTCAAACGATTAAGGGCTGGCAAACGGGATGATCAAGTGATAAAGAAAGCCGATTTTGGTCAAGTAGTTCATACCAATGAAGTTCACAAACCTCAATCGGATGATGATAATGATAGCAAGTTATCTTTAGACGGATATAGATCAACTGTATTAAAGACTCGTGCTGATGATCGTCCAGAACTTTCACAGGGTACACTCACTGATGGACTTTACAAGGGTAAAAATCAATACGCGGCATTCTTACCGCCGGCTAAATTTGGGCCCATGAAGGCCTCAGCTAATATTCGTAGTACTATGATGACTGATTATCAGCCGGATGTATGTAAGGATTATAAACAGACTGGGTTCTGTGGGTTTGGCGATACCTGTAAGTTTTTGCATAGTCGTGAAGATTACAAGGCCGGGTGGCAAATAGATCGAGATTGGAAATTGGTAGGAGGTGACACTGAAAAAGAGGAAGAAATGAAAGAAAAAGACAATACTGAGTCGTCCAAGGAGGCATTGGCTCTGCCCTTTGCTTGCTTTATCTGTAAGAGTGAATTCACTCTGCCCGTGGTAACACCGTGTGAACATTACTTTTGTGAATCTTGCTTTCTTAAACAGTATAAGAAGAAGCCGGGTTGTTTTATCTGTGCTAAGGATACTAATGGGGTGTTCAAACCGGCTAAGAATATTATATTGCAGATGAAGTTACGAGCGAAAGAGCGAAGCGAGTGAGGAAAAATAGTATATAGAGGATTTTTCCAGTATCAAGCCTCACACAGAATCTATCAATGAGGATGAGTTATGAAAATGGATTACTCTTGAAATGTCCATCATCGCCTCCCACCTATGTGTATAACGATGAATCATTAAAGGGCATGGACTCGGGTTGAACGAGATGTATCCTATTGTGTTGTATTATATATTTATTATTATTAATATCGTCTTTTTAATATATTAAACTGATACTTTTACTATTCTTGCCACTATATAGTTATATTATATTCATACTCTACAGTGGAGCCACTCTTGGAGTGGTAGAATGATCATAATCAAACACCCTTATTAATACTACTAGCGTATCGAGTCTTTTCCGCAATAGACCGTATGAACACAATCTACAGATATAAGTATGCCACGAGTGCTTTTACCGAGGTGACACCTTCAATAATACTGTATATGGTATGTCCATTCACCGGTAAGTGAGAATTATAACACACCGCCTCCGTGGTACTTGGATTACACTTACAATGGCAATAGACTGAAATATTAATTATCATATGGAGAACTTTAATCGACGTTAATCGAACGGTATTCATGAATGGATTCGTGCACGGTTTGTATTAGATAAATAGTTATAGAACCGAGTTCTTGAGCGAAGATAGTATTTTGAACTCACCGGCAAGTTAACCCACCCATTCAATCTCGCTAAGCTCGATTGAGCTCGTTCATTCGTTAATTGCTATTCTTCAACTCCTCCCTCAGTTGAGCGGCGAAATCATCATCGGCATCATCATCATCCCAGTTTTCTTCCCATAAATGGCTCTTGGCACCATTAATGGCTACATCGCTATCAGCCTCAGTCCAATCTATATCGTCAGTACTCATCACTTATAATTCATCGTTCACTCGAGTTATACTCACCTTCAGCGGGGAAATCTTCAAATTCGTCGTCTTGCTCTAAGGTGACAAATGCCTGGGGTTCCTCACGAGTCTCTTGAGTGGTCGCACTCGTCTGTGCCTGTGTCGTTTGTGCTGTTTGCGGTTGAGTCGACATTGTGTTTATTATGTTTTTTTGGTATATATTATCTCTTGGACGTGATGTGTCGATGTTTCTGTTTCGCCACATTAACGGTGTGGTACTGATACGCCGCCCACCGCCGTTTGGGCCACCTCCCACGGACGGAATATTTTTTTTCGCTGATACGGCATCACAAGTAGTTTGTAACACTATCGGTAGTGTAGAGCTGGTTTGTCCTGATCTGAGTAGATTTTGAGAATATATCCTACCCTCGCCAATAAGATCAAGACTGGTGTTTGAGACTAAATTTGGTTCAGTTTGTATTGTGTGATACGCATCTCTATTTAACTTTAAAACCTACTCGAAACTTGTTCATTTCATTCTTTTTTTCTTTTTTCAACTTCACACCATCATAATTTATACTAAATGAAAGAGGTAGTAGTTGATGATCCACCCCGATGCATTAAGGGCATCGAATTCGGCGTTCTGTCCGCTCAGGATACCATCAAACAGGGTGTAGTTGAAGTCTCAACCCGAGACATGTACGATCTTGAAAAGGGTCGTGTACCCATGGAACATGGTGCTTTAGATCGTCGTATGGGTGTTTCAAACAATTTTAGTGAATGCACTACTTGTCATGGTAAATTAGCGTCCTGTCAGGGTCATTTCGGTTACGTCAAATTAGCCCTGCCAGTATTTCATGTCGGTTACTTCAAGGCTACAATCACTATTTTACAAAATATCTGTAAAGACTGTGGTTGCATTTTACTAGCTGAAGATATGAAACGGAAATTTTTGGCTGAATTACGTCGTCCGGGTATCGATAATTTACGTCGTATGCAAATCTTGAAGAAAATTAACGATCAATGTAAAAAGCAAAGAAAATGTCTTAAATGCCATACCATTAATGGTGTCGTTAAAAAGGCCGGTGCGCTTAAAATTATTCATGATAAATTCCGTTGGGTGGGTAAGAAGGCCCCCGAAGAAAAAGTAGAATTCGATAATTCATTCAATATTGCTCGTGATAAATTAAACCTCCCCGATTGGGATAAATTACAAAAGAGAGCTATGGATGATCTTAATCCCCTTAAGGTATACAATTTATTCAAGGAAATTGTCCCCTCGGACTGTGAACTACTAGGTATGGATTCCACCAAGGGTCGTCCTGAGATGTTTATCTGGCGATACATGCCAGCACCCCCAGTTTGTATTAGGCCCTCAGTAATGCAAGATACAGCCTCTAATGAAGATGATTTAACGGTTAAATTGACTGAAATTGTATGGACGTCATCATTGATTCGTGCTGGCCTTGAAAAGGGTATGTCCATTGTGAATTTGATGGAACAATGGGATTACTTACAATTATCTGTCGCCATGTATATTAACTCTGATACTCCCTCGGGTCCCGGTATGCCACCTTCTAAACCCATTAGAGCATTCTGTCAAAGATTAAAGGGTAAACAAGGTCGTTTCAGAGGTAATTTATCTGGTAAAAGAGTAGATTTCTCTGGTCGTACCGTTATTTCACCTGATCCTAATTTAAGGATTGATCAAGTCGCCGTACCGGATCGAGTGGCTCGTATTCTCACATACCCTGAAGCTGTCACCCGATACAATAAGGAAAAATTACAAAAATTAGTCGCTAATGGTGCTGATAATTACCCCGGTGCTAATTATTTGCTGAAGAAGGGTGAAACAATTCGTAGAAATTTGAAATACGGTAAATTAGATATTATTGCCTCGGAATTACAATATGGTGATATCGTTGAACGTCATCTTGAAGATGATGATGTCGTACTTTTCAATCGTCAACCCTCACTGCACAGACTGTCGATTTTGTCCCATTACGCCAAGATTAGACCCTGGAGAACTTTCCGTCTTAACGAATGTGTATGTACACCTTATAATGCCGATTTCGATGGTGATGAAATGAATTTACATGTTCCTCAAACTGAGGAGGCCCGTGCTGAAGCTATTAACCTTATGGGTGTTAAAAATAATTTAATCACCCCTAAATCAGGTGAACCCATTATTGCCGCTACACAAGATTTCATTACTGGATCTTTCCTTATCTCCAAGAAGGATTGCTTCTTTGATCGTACCTCATTTTGTACCATTTGTGCTATGATGTCGGACGGTGAAGTTCAATTTGATCTTCCTCCTCCCGCTATCATGAAACCTGTAAATTTATGGACTGGTAAACAGGTATTCAGTTTACTGATTCGTCCCAATAAGAAATCTAATGTTATCATTAATTTGGATGCTAAAAATAAAACTTTCCACCCTCCAGCCAAGGGTCAACCTCTTGAAATGTCACCTAATGATGGTTATTTACTCATTCGTGGCTCTAATGTACTCGCCGGCGCTATGGATAAAAATGCTTTAGGTGACGGTAAAAAGAATTCAGTATTTTACGCTATTTTGCGTGATTTCGGTCCTGATGAGGCTGCTTGTGCTATGAATCGTATGGCTAAAATGTGTGCTAGATGGCTTGGTTCTCGTGGGTTTTCAATTGGTATTAATGATGTTACCCCCGGTAAGAAATTGAATGAAATTAAGGATATCTTAGTCGAAAGAGCTTATGCCAAGTGTGATGATCTTATTGAGGATCTTCGTCTTGGTAACTTGGAAACTCAACCGGGTTGTAATGAGGAACAAACTTTAGAAGCTAAGATTGGTGGTCTCTTGTCAAAGGTTCGTGAAGAAGTAGGTGAAGTTTGTATTAAAGAATTGGATAAATCTAATGCCCCGCTAATTATGGCTACTTGTGGTTCCAAGGGTTCCACTCTTAACGTATCTCAAATGGTTGCCGTCGTAGGTCAACAAATTATCAGTGGTAATCGTGTCCCGGATGGTTTCCAAGATCGTTCCCTGCCGCATTTCCCTAAATTCTCCAAAACTCCTCCCTCTAAGGGTTTTGTAAGAAACTCCTTCTTCTCCGGTCTTACCCCACCTGAATTCCTTTTCCATGCCATTTCAGGTAGAGAAGGTTTAGTTGATACTGCCGTTAAAACTGCTGAAACCGGTTATATGTCGCGTCGTCTTATGAAGTCACTTGAAGATTTGACATCTCAATACGATCAAACGGTACGTACATCAGGTAATGGTATTGTTCAATTCCAATACGGTGGTGATGGTCTTGATCCCTTTGATATGGAAGGTGATGCTAAACCGGTAAATTTCTCCAAGACTTGGATTCATGCCGATAATTTGACCTTCTCCAATAATGATCAAGGTCTATTGCCCTATGAAGTCACTGAAACCGTTGATAAAATCTTAGTTGAATTAGAGAATAGCCTTACTCGTAGAGATAATATGGGTAATTTAATTTCTGACGCTGCCGATATGGACCGTGAAGAATTCGTTGATGAATTAGATCCCGAACGTGATTTCTACAATTCCGTAAGATCTTATATTCGTACTAAGACTACTCAACTAGCTGATGTCCGTCGTCGTAAGAATTTAGCTCCTTTGGATTTCAGACCTGATGGTGAATACACTAATATTGATTTCGATGAATTAGCATCACCCGCTGCTCTCGCATCGGTATCACAAATTTGTAAGATTTCAGATTCTATGATTCGTGAATTTTTAGCACAATGTCTTCGTAAATACGAACGTGCTAGAGTTGAACCCGGTACCGCCGTTGGTGCTATTGGTGCTCAAAGTATTGGTGAACCGGGTACCCAAATGACTTTGAAGACTTTCCATTTCGCTGGTGTTGCCTCCATGAACATCACCCTTGGTGTGCCCCGTATTAAGGAAATTATTAATGCCTCTAAGACTATTAGTACCCCGATTATTACCGCTGTTTTAGTTAACGACGATGATGAACGTGCCGCTAGAGTCGTAAAGGGTAGAGTTGAAAAGACTCATTTGGAAGATATTGTTTACTATTTGGAAGATGTTTACGTTGACTGTCAAACATTTATTTCTGCCAAGATCGATTGGAAGACCATTGAAAAGTTACAATTAGAGTTAACCATTGATGATATCAAGGAATCCATTATCAAGGCTCCCAAGCTTAAGATTGCTCGTGAAGACGTTAATATCGTTGGCCGTTCAACCATTCGCGTTCAAGTCGCCGCTAATCGTGGTGCTGTTACCAAGGCCGCCTCAATGCTTACCTCTGACCAACGAGAAGAGGGCCGTAAGAATGAAATTTTCTACCGTGCTCAATACCTCCGAAGAGTCTTACAGCACGTTGTTGTCAAGGGTTTCCCTGAAATTTCTCGTGCTGTTATCAATATTCGTGATGATGGTAAGAAAGAACTCTTAGTTGAAGGTTATGGTCTTAAGGATGTTATGACCACCGATGGTGTTGTTGGTACTTCTACTTCCACCAATCATGTCTTAGAAATGAGCTCAGTGTTGGGTATCGAAGCTGCCAGAGCTTCCATCATTGGTGAAATTGATTACACTATGAGTAAGCATGGTATGAGTGTCGATCCTCGTCATATTACCTTATTAGGTGATGTCATGAGTTACAAGGGTGAAGTTTTGGGTATTACTCGTTTCGGTTTAGCTAAAATGAGAGATAGTGTCTTGCAATTGGCGTCATTCGAAAAGACTACTGATCATTTATTCGACGCTAGTTTCTACATGAAGACTGATCTTATTGAAGGTGTCAGTGAATGTATCATCTTAGGTCAAAGTATGAGCATTGGTACCGGCGCCTTCAAGGTTGTAAGGCCTACCGCTGTTAGACAGGGTATCGATGTCAAGGTTAAATCTACTCTCTTCGAAGATTTATTTAGCCAATTTTCCATGTTAAAATAAGAGAGTTTTATTCTCAATGTTTTTTCTTTCTTTCTTTTCAATGTTTCTACCTTTTTATCAAATTTTCTGTATATTAAAACTTTTATTTTTTTGTCTCTTCCTCTTTATATCCAAAATATTCAATATATTTTTTATTTATTCTTTTACAATACATATAATACATTATTAACTCAATTCAGTCAACTTCTTGGTATATTCCAGTACCGTGGCCTTAGCCAGAGTATAAATACCTTCATAGGTGAGAAGTTCAGTTAAAATTTGACGATTAGTCTTCTGACCGTTAGGGGAGAACGGTATAGGGCTAAGGAGTAATTTAAAGAACTCCTCTAATCTATCAACTAGGCCTTCTTCAGCTAGCCGCTGACAGTATATTTTAGTGAATGTGATTAATTCAGTTTCACTATTCAACATTTTAGCGGCACCGATTCGATTCTCTAAATGACCCAGAGATACAATTTTATCCATGCCATTAAACCCATCCTCTGGCATCAAAGTCTTGGACATTTGTTCAAGTAAGGAACCCCGGCCATTATTAGACAATATTAATTCATTAGTTCTACCTTCCACTAATCTCATGATACCGCTTGTATCTTGATCAATAATATCAGCTTGCGTTTTAGTACTATCCCAATATTGCGAACCAATCGTCCACCATGATTCACTGATTCTATGCCATGTACCCATACCATTATTATAAGTAAAACCCTGGCCATTATTCAACGTTATTATAATAGCGCCCTTAGGTGTTATACTACATTGCGCAATAGATGGCTTATTGCCACTAACCGATTGCTTTCTTTCAGTTTGACTGTAAACGGTATCTAAAATAGGCGCCACATTAACGTTACGAATTAATGCTGATTGTTGTACGATATTCCAAACCCAAACAACACCTGTACTGGTAACAGCTAAAAGGTAATCATCTTGACTTTCCAAAAATGAAATGGGGCTACCTAGGACAACTGTAGGCATTAAACGGCGGCCACTAGGACTGTAAATATGAAGTGAACCATCCTCAGTCGCAACGGCCCAAAATTTTTCACCATGGCCTGTAGCTAAATGGGCGTATTTAGGAATAAAATCAACAAAGATTACCTGACCCTGTTTACTCACAAGAACTTTAGTTGGTTCCTGTTCATTACCACGCCCGTTTCGGATCTCCAAAAGGTAATTTCCATTAATATCGTTACTACCTGAGGTTGATAAAACCGTACGTACTTTAACCGTTTGAAGTTTTACTGCGGGAACAGTGATTGAAGATGAAACGATTGCCGGTTTAATAAAATCAGGAATTTCTTCAACTGGCTTTACCCGTTTACCAGCGGATGATACTCCAGCAGTTCCATCTTGACCATTAGAGCTCTTGTTAGATGATAAACTGGCGCTGACTCCACTTTTACAAGCGGAAAGATTGTTATTAGCACTATTAGTAGTGGTAGTAGTATTAGGGCTAATATTGTTAGCACCTAAACTCTCAAGTTCGTCACGTTCTTCATCAGAGAGTTTACGTTTATTACCAATAACCAACGATGAGACGCCACCTCTCGGCAATGCGTATGATGGTCTAGAAAATTCCATAGTGTGAAATGGTAAATCAGAATTATTCGGTGATGATGCTCTTAGTGAGCCGGCACCATTTTCAGATTTAATAGTAATATTAGCCGAATTGTTATTTTGTGATATGTTTTGGGACCCCCTGGCATTTGAAGTAGTAGATATTAATTGTGGTGCTACACGTCTTTTACCGTCTTTTGTGATTGTAATTTTCTGTTTGATGATGTTTACGGCGGGAGCTGCGGGAGCTGCAGGAGATGCAGATTGAACGGGTAATGCTTGAGCCGAGGGTGCTTGAATGGGCGGTGGCAGTTTAGTGATAGGGGGGGTTGTCGTCGTCGTCGTGGTAGTAATAGTGGTAGTGGCAACACTTTCTGAAGGACCAACCTTACTTGGGGCCGCTATCGATGTCATTAAATTACTATCAGAGGCAGAAGACATTAAAAGATCCATTTTCATTTCACTTCTCTGTACTTCATTCTTAAGTACCAACTCTTCAAGTTGTAACTGTTCGATACTTTCAGGAATTTGCATAGCATCCTTGCCACCACCGTAACGCGTCAACTGTGCCATACTTTCATCTTGGGGTACGGGCCAGC
This sequence comes from Nadsonia commutata, assembly GCA_030563525.1. Classification (NCBI taxonomy): domain Eukaryota; kingdom Fungi; phylum Ascomycota; class Dipodascomycetes; order Dipodascales; genus Nadsonia; species Nadsonia commutata. The sequence goes on from JAKUCD010000118.1 coordinate 26,814, forward strand.
CGAGATCACCATCTTCGAATCGAAAGATTGCAATAGTACCATCCAGAGATGATGCGAATAATGTATCACCCGAGGGTGACCAAACTAAATCAGTGATGGGTTTATCAGCGATATCGTGCACTACGACTAGGGGACGAGGTTTTGTAGTATCCCAAATACATAAAGTTTTATCCTGGCCAGCAGTGGCAATGACTGAAATTTGAACGTCGTCTTTTTTATCAGCGGATGATGTGGACGTAGAAGTGGTGGACTTATCATCTTTTTTATTAGGATTTTCAGGTCGGAATAATAATGGACAGAATGCGGTTACTTCGCAAGGAGCATCATGACCAACTAAACTTATATCACTATCCCAAGTACCACGATTAACGATGGCAATAGTAGTAACAGGACCATTAGTAGCATTAGCCGCTGCAATATGATTCCCATCCGGGGACCATGAACATCTTCTGAAATAAGTACTTAGCGGGCTACCCTTGAAAGGGGCTGCAATGGTAGCTTCAATTGAAAAGGTTATATCTGAGGCACCAGTCCTTGAGTATCTAAAAATTTTGAGCGTACGATCATCCGAGGCAGTAGCGAAGAATTTATTAGCTGGATCAAAAGTGATACCCTTAACATGACTTTGATGAGATTCTAACCGTTTAAGCTTTTCAAATGTGGATCCACTCCAAATAACAATCCCTGAATCTAAACCTACCGTTACCAAGAGTGAGCTATCGGGCGCCCATGCCAAATCCTGTACATCATTATCATGACCCGCTAACCGTTTACGAACCACCCATCTTTCAGTATCTGTTTCACCCACTGTACCAAATTCACGACGAATTGATCCACCTGTCGCTGAAGTTGATTCTAATTCCCAAATAAGAACAACGCGATCATCAGAACCAGTTGCCAAGTATCTCCCATTAGGTGAGAATCGAACTACCGTCACGGCACCAGTATGAGTTGACATTGAGCATAACTGTTTAGGACCATCAAACAAGGATGAAGAGGTGTTCATAGAAAACGGATCAGTGAACGAATCCTTTCTTGAGTCGCTATTGGATTTCGCCTTTCCATTTTCCGTCTTTTGTTTAGCCGGCGCCGGTTTACTAGTCTCAATTGACCTGTATATAGATTCAGTAGACCATATTCTTACCTTGCCATCTAAATTTGTTAGCAAGAGTTTCTAAGGCTGTGAAAACGACTTTTGAACATACCTAGACCGCCCGAGGCTAATCGTTTACCGTCGCAGGAAACGCTGACGGAGTAGATTTCGTACTTCCGATGCTCATCTGAAGGGTTAGCATATATATTACACAAGAAAAGAAAATAACCGAGCACTTACCGGCATGTGCCAGCCACGAAGTTTTGAGCAAATACATTATATATCTATCAATCAATAATAATGATGTCTATAACATGTTATACAATAATCACGCTTATCCATTCTCGCCAAACCTCCCAAAGTGCGCGTTGAGAATCGAAAAACCTGCATCACTACTTCAGTTTTCAACTTTTTGCAACCATTCAAGGCGATTTTGTTCACTGAGAAATATTTTAGGTTGCTTTTTCGATACGAAGAAGATATTCCCGATTTATCAAATTCTAATATCGGTTCATAATAATTGGGCTTTTGCATTAACTCGAATTTTAACGCCCAACTGAAGCTCAAATCATATATTAATTTTCTACACCCGCATATATATACTATGGAAAAGCCCGACATGACAGCAGAGGAATACGGATCCGGCAGTGATTACTCAGAAGAATACTGGGTTGATTGGTTTCTAGGTGCCAAGGGTAATGAATACTTTTGTGATGTCGAACAAGATTTTATCTTAGATCGATTCAATCTGACTGGATTGCAAACTGAAGTTGAACACTTTCAACTAGCATTAGACCTTATTACCGATGAATTAGATTTGGAAGAATTCTCGGAGGATCATCGATATGTGTTGGATGAAAGTGCAAGAAAATTATACGGGTTGATTCATGCTAGATTTATTTTATCACCAAGAGGTTTACAAAAGATGTTGGAAAAATATAAAAATTCTGATTTTGGTAGATGTCCAAGATTACACTGTAATCTTCACCCTCTTTTACCTATTGGTATTTATGAAAAGCAAGGTCTTGGTACCGTTAAATTATATTGTTCCAAGTGTGAAGAATTATACAATCCCAAATCTATCAGACATAGTAATATTGATGGTGCTTACTTTGGTCCTAATTTCCCGGCTATGTTAATGCAAACTTTTGCTAATATTATTCCGGCTAAGCCTAAGGAAATCTATGTTCCTAAGATCTTCGGTTTTAAGATTCATGAGCAAGCAAAGCTGGCTAGATGGAAGGAGTCAAAGCGTTCTGAAATGGAACAGCGTTTAAGTAATGAGTAAATGTATAATATAATATTAATAAATTCTAAATACTGAACGACGAATGACGAATATCAAATGACAAATGATAAATGACATGCGTAGCGAGGAATGAGTAAGAGCGAGTTGAATCTACACTTGCAATATCAACAAGCCGATTCTTACTCACGCCCACATTCTCGCTTCGCTCGAATGAGTTCGTTCGTTAGGCCAAACTAGTAAAAGCTTGATGAAGATCATCAATAAGATCATCAGCATTCTCTAATCCAATACTCACTCTCAAATAGGTTTCAGGAACGGTAGGATCCGACATTGATCTCCATTCAATCAAACTTTCCGCTCCACCTAATGAAGTAGCGTGATGAAATAATTTCAATTTACTAGGTAAGTATTTAGCAACATCTCTATCTCTTACCACAATGGTAAACACTGGTCCAAACCCATTTGGCATTTGAGTCTTTATGAATTCTTCTGATTGTTTGGATACGTGGAAAATTTCAGTCAAAGCTGGATACTTTTCAATATTATCATGAAGGAAATTTATCACTTTAGTACCATTAGATATATGACGATTAATACGAATGGCAAAAGTTCTTAATGATCTGAGAAGTAACCATGATTCCATTGCTCCACAGATTGTACCCAAATAGACACGATCATCGTATAATTGGGCTCTCACCTTTGCATCACGGGTCACCAATACACCGGCTAATAAATCCGAATGGCCACCTAGATATTTTGTAGCAGAATGCATAATCATATCAACGCCGTAAGAAAAGGGATCTTGAAGTGGTGGAGGAGCTAAAGTAGAATCAATAATAATAAAGGCTCCTCTTGAATGAGCCTTTTTAACATAATAAGCAATATCTAATGCTTCACCTCTAGGATTAACTGGTGTCTCTAAATGAATAACATCACCGGGTTGCAACGCCTCGGCGGGACAATCAAGTGGTAATTGAATCATTCCAGTAGTTCTAGTGAAAATATCAGAAATTCCATGACATCCATGATATCCTTCACCAATTGAGAGTCTCTTTGGATGATAATAAATCAATGCAGCGAAGAATGCCGATAAACCACTAGAGTATAACGTCGATTGACCATCAAGGATTTCGTTCAATACGGCTTCGGCTCTATCAACCGTCGGTCGATTAAGTCTTGAATAAACGTGATTCTTGGATGAATTAAAATCAGTTTCATGTGAATTTAATAAAAATTCGGCCTCGGGGTATCGAAACGTTGACGTCATAGAAATAGGCGGCGCAACATCCGATTCAAGCGAAAGGGCATCATCGCCATGAATTGTACGAGTACAAATATCAGTTAATTTATCCATTGCTATTTGTCGTGCTAATCAATTAAAAAAATGTGTGGATTTGGGTATATGTAGTGATATTTACACAAATGAGTCATGAGGAGTTTGACGTTCCATCAATGCCAAGGAAGAAAAAGCATTAACAAATAACAAGATAACCATATATTTAGTACAAAATCCAATATGAATGAATCTAAAACTGATTAAATATGTATCACATACCAGAAAAATCTATTCTGAGGCTTAAAAATATTCAATATTTGTAATAATCAAAACTTGTTATTTTTGTTAACCGATAAGGTAACCTCAGGTTATGCGTCAAACATTGTAAGGAAATATGAGGACTAAGGCTCCTTTTTCACTAAGAATGTCAAATGTGAGAATGAACTTTACCGTTTAAATTTATTTCAATTATGTATGATTTTCAGGATAATTAGTAAAATGAATGATTGTATGATTTCTTGTCGGGGTTAATTCTTTGCCGATGATTAAGAGATCAAATCTGTTCTCCAATTGAGATTCATTTTGGCCATTTTTTGAGTATCTTTAAGGATATAAAATACTGATACAAGAAGAGTATAAACTTGGAGCACATTTAACTAGATCTGTTAGCTATTCGATAAAAATCGGTTGAAGTGACTTAAATTAAATGGTGTTACGGGTAAAGGGATACTAGAGCTATGATATTTAAATTTTAAGAATGAATAAATTGTAATAACATTCGAAATCAACTATCTCCATATTAACCTTTCTATAATTTACAAATGATTCGTATATATTTTCTTCATGCAAATGTAGATGGCGATGATGCGGTGGAATTAATAATAGTATTGAATGAAAAACCGTGGGCGTACAAAATTCAGTTCAGTCTCCTCCTCCAGAAAAGGAATGAGCATAGTCGCCGAGTTTTGTTGGATTACTTGCGAATGAATCTAGCAGTACTACTCTCTGTTCTAAAGTCATCATCGTACCCATAGTTAGTTATACTTCTCCTTATATCTCTGGCAAGTAATAGTGAGTGAGTAATTAGCATCTAGTAATTCGCTGATGCTTGTTAAAGCCTCCACCAAATACGAAGCCTCGAAAAAGTTCTTACTATGTTGAATCTAATTCATTAAGTTATGAAAAAAAATCTGGCTCGTTATTAATGAAGAAACTCGGCAATAAACTGCAGCCTAAAAGCATGAAAGACGCACAAAGATTACTCAGAATCGCGTAAATTTTACGGAAACGAAGTCAAGACACTGGCTCACCATGAATTGACATGGCGTTATCACGACTCACCATGAGAGCATGATACCGTAATAATGGCTACAGTGGCTGTTTTTGGTTACAGCATGGCTACATAATTGGCACAGGACAATAATCAAGTTAAAAGTATGATAAACTCACTCCTTCAGAACCCATATAATTATATCAAGTATGCGAAGACTTTAATGATGAGACAGCCACGTGGTGGCCTACTATGACAATATCATAACATGGCATGTTCATATTATAACATCAAAACATGTCCACACCATTACAGGACTATTGTGGACTGTCGCGAGAACATCATGATTTACCAGGACAACAGCATGGTAATGTCATAATAAAATTATGATATCATGATAATAACATGATAAGCCTGTAATGGCAAACCATGATAAGATTGATTACCTGATAAGAAAACACTAGAATGATAACAAGAGCAATCCCATTATCAATGGCCTGGAAAAGAAGAGGGGTAGAAGAAAAAAAAATTGGGAGATGCGAGGCTAAAAGGTGAAAAGCTGGTGAATCACGCAATATTATACTTTTCTTAGTGCTATAGCAAATCTATAAAGAATAAAATACAAGATCAAATATAAACAACCTAATCAGGTCATCCCTGTGTTACCAGGGCAACCGTCCTCTAACCCTATACACTATGTAGCAATCTAAATTTCTTCATCAATGTCTGCGGCCATATCCGTTGGAAAGCACGATTTCCCGTCCGATCAATCATAGT
>JAKUCD010000119.1:0-31584 GCA_030563525.1 Nadsonia commutata
GCCTTCAAAAGTACTACGGTGGGAGACCACGTGGGAACTTAAGGTGCTGCAGTCTTTTTATTAATATTTTTTTAATTTCCTTTTTTTGAATACCCTAAAAGGTTAAAAATTATCTTTTTGATTGAATATATTATATTTGATCTGAAGGCCCTGCAGCCTTTTAGTTGAGACATGTTCTGAATGGATGTTTCAGGTCTGAAGATGTAGCCATACAAAGGTTTTTTAGAATGGTATTGATCGTTTCGGGGATTCGAGCTAAAAAATGAATATGATGTATTATAATCTCTTTCTTTTTGCTTCATCATCGAATGAGTCCGTTTACTCCTTTTTTTCTCAGTATGCATATTTTTTTCATAGACGTTTCCCTCTTTCACCTAACCTCCTCACAGGTCATAAGTCCCAGTAGCATGAGCCACCTCCGCAAGCCCTGTTCATTAATTTACATCGCATTTCATTTAAAGTGAATTAAAACCACCCTTTTTTCCATACATGCTCGATGCTACAGATTCAAGTCAGTCTTCGCGCTCAGCTTATGCTGTTAGTGAGCTTTGTAGCTTTGTTGAATCTATTGATATTTTCAGTTACTACTGTAAGTTAAAGTTTCATTTAGACTAGCTCAGATTAGTCAATAACTCACACTCAAAGGCATTTGGTCTGTTCATATCATATACGCTTGTGGTTCATTTACTAACTTCTCAGGGGGTGAGATCATCACGATACATTCTACACACTCAAGGTCAACAACTTGAAGTAATGGCCCTACTCAAAGCGGCGCAACTAAGTCAAGCGTTTCAACGATTGTACTATCAAGTATACTGGTTCACATTACAAGAATCACTTCAAGACGGATTAATTCAATACAAGGCCGGTAATACTACGGTAGAAAACTGGATTCCAACGGCAACGATATTACAAGAGTTATTGGATTCTAGCGATTTACTTTACGTGGCCACCGTTTATAATGCAATATTTGAACCCGTATATAATATAACTTCAAATTCTAGTGTTATTGTTGATACGGGGTTAGTCAGTCATAGTGGGATATTATTTCCACTATTGGAGCACTCAAGAGGTACTGGACCCTCCCAATTTATCGCCGATAGATTATCAAGCCACGGCGGACTAATAGCAGGTCCTATTATAAACAATACCGCTCAGTTCACTGATAATGATTATATTATTTCAATAACTTTACCCGTATATGGTAATTTATCAGTACTCGTCGAACCTCAGTTAGCTGGTTATCTAACTGTAGCAGCCAGTGCACGTACGTTATATGCAGTGATGATAAATGAATATGATAATGACAATAACTTTGCGTTAATGGCAAGTATACAGAATTATGATCCTACGACACCAGGATTAGAATGGATCCCATCAAGTGATTTATTAGGGGAAGTCGATAAAGTCGACATTGATAACGTTCATTATTACTCAAACTATTCAACAATGATTGAACATGAAGAAATTGATATGGACGGGTATCGGGCATCAATATTATCCAAGGACATTTCCTTATATGATACTAATTCTGATTTTTTATATCTTTTCCCGGCTAATGACACTACATTGAGGACAGGTTACAATATCATATACCCCCAAACGTCATTCCCTTCCTACACGCGTGCCCTCAATGATCCAAATTCACCAGGATATCTCCTCAATACCCACTCACCGTATCGCCCTTCCATTTCAATAGGATACACTTCAGTTCATTTAACGTTAGCAACATGGGTAGTGACCGTTGAGGAAATGTATAAGGATACATACCGACCGATATCACATATGACGAGGATAATTATTGCAGTCGTGATTCCAGTAGCGGTGTTTATCGTTGTGGCTACTTATGGGCTGGCACATTTTGTCGTCAGACCTATTAAACGGTTGATGGATGCCGCTGAGGAAACGGCATTGTACGAGAAAGAAAAGCCCGATAAGGGGAATTACCAGACTAAGACTAATAAGGATTCATTTTGGAACATATTCAAAGATCGGAAAACGACATCTTCAACCCCTGATACTTACCCTGAACCGCTACCATCTAGTGATACATCAACATTATCAAAGGGTATTGCTCACGATAAAGGTCCTAATTTGACGTCACCATCTGGCGACGCTGAGGCTGGCTATTTTCGAATTCCTGGTCATATCACCAATAAAGCGCTTATTGCCAATGAACTAACTCAATTAATTGATACTTTCAATATAATGACTGATTTACTTCAGAAACAATATCAACATCTTGAGACGCGAGTGTCAGAACGAACACAAGAATTAGAATTAGCTAAATTAGCCGCCGATACTGCTAATGAAGCCAAGACATTATTCATTGCTAATATAACTCATGAATTGAAGACTCCATTGAATGGTATCTTGGGTATGACGGAGGTATCATTGAATGAAACGGATGATAGTAAAACCACACAAAGTTTAAAAGTTATTCATAAATCGGGTGAATTGCTATTACATCTTTTAACTGATCTTGTAACATTTTCTAAGAATCATGTTGGTAAAATGACATTAGATGAAAGACAATTTATGATGCCAGTAGTTTATGCACAATTAAGGGCTGTTTTCAATAAACAAGCTCGTGAGAGAGATGTGGATCTTTCATTAGTGGTGGGAGAAAGAGAATTGATTGATGAGATGGTATTATATGGTGATTCTAATCGAATCTTACAAATTATTATTAATTTGGTTAGTAATGCTTTAAAATTTACTCCAAATGGTGGTAAAGTTGAGATTAGTATCAGAGCGTTATCTAATAAAGAAGCAGGCGAAACGGGCGAAGCGAGTGAAGTTATATCAACTGAGTTAAAATTAAATGAGTTAAAACCCACTTCACAACCCACGATATCTCAACTCTCACCACCAATATCCACTTCATCCACTCCAATTTCATCCAGCTCATTCACTTCCATTTCATCCCTCACTCTACCCCTCCTCACACCTACTCTGGCCAACCCACAAATCAAAACGTTTGAAATCAAAGTATCCGACGACGGACCAGGAATTGCGCCCCACCTCCAACAACAAGTATTTGAACCCTTCGTTCAAGGAGATCAAGCATTATCAAGGAAACATGGTGGCACGGGTCTTGGATTAAGTATTTGTCGACAATTAGCTACAATGATGGGTGGTGATATGTCATTAATATCTCAGGTTGGTGAGGGTAGTGAATTCAAATTAAGGGTTCCTTTGAAATGGATTGGTAATAGTTCAAGTGATGATGGTTTGAAGATGGCAGTTATTGAGGGTAAGGGTGTTGCTAAGCCTGATAGTGATTATTTTACTCATACGGTTCATTTTGAAGATGAAGAAAAGGAGGGTGAGGAGGAAGAAGAGGAGGAAGAAACCGTACCCACTGAAGATATGACACTACAAGCTAATGGCCAGCATTCAACGGTATCAAGGCCCTTCCCTGATAGACTTAAAATTCTCGTAGCTGAGGATAACCCTGTTAATCAATTAGTGGTTAAAAGGATGCTTCAATTGGAGGGGATTAATAATGTTAAATTTGTTAATAATGGTGATTTAGCCGTTAAACAAATTACTTCAGTCTTAAAAGATAAACAAGAAAATGAGAATAGTGAAAAGACATTTTATGATCTTGTTTTTATGGATATTCAAATGCCCATCCTAGATGGTATTCAAGCAACTAAAATTATTAGACATCAGCTAGGGTATCGTGGCCCAATAATTTCTTTAACGGCGTTCAGTGGTAATCCCGATTATATCCAAGATTGTCTTAGTGCTGGTATGGATGATTATTTACCAAAACCGGTTAAAAGAGAGGAATTAACTAGAATTTTACATAAATGGTGTAAGGGGAAGGGAAATGCAAATGACGAGAAATGATGTTAATGTTTTAATGTAAAATAGTTTATTTATTTATTATTATTTTTTTTGATTTTTTTTGTAATATACTAAGTTTTTTAATCACTAGTCAATTCTATAATATTAATCAAAGTTGATTTTTCCAAAGAAAGTGATACAACAATCTTCTTTAACACATATCAACTTTATCCCCATCAGGTTTAATATTTATCCTATTACTATTAATTTTATTATTACCATAGCGATCATACCGTACTGTTAATGTACGGCCATACCATACAAAATTGTCAAAAATTGCGATAGCTCTCGCCGCTGCAGCATCATTCATAAATGTTGCAATGGCGTAACCTATAGGTTTTAAAGTGTCATTATAAGCTGGTATATCTACACGATAAATATCACCAGCGTTTCTAAGAAGATCTTTTAGATCTTGCCATTGAATTGAATATGGGATATTATTTATGAATAGACGTCTATAGTCCATGGCAGGCTGTGAGAATGATGCGGAGGAGGAGGAGTCAGGTTCGTTTATTTTGGTTCGGGTGATACTGTCAGGTCTTGTGATGATACTCCCGGTTGAGGGTGGCGTCGGTATATTGAAATTAGGTTTCCAATCTTTAGTATCATCAATATCAGAATAAGTAGATCCATTTAAAGGACCATTTAACACCTCAATATATGGCATAGTAGCTATAATTGTATAACCATGCCAATTTAGGCCATTTAGCCATTGTGCGCAATTTAAAGCTGTCCCTGATTGTGCCTTTATACGAACACTAGCAGTAGTGGGGGATGTCATTGAAATATGAATCAAAATCTCAGGAAAATTATTCTTGATAAGGGTCTTGATTAAGTACCAATTGGTATTCTGCGGTAACTATATATATGTTAGTAAAAAAACGTCTTTTAAGCAATTTCTTTTCTAATCTCTTTGACTTACATTTGATAGAGTAAAAACACACTCCTCAGGTTGAGGCCATCCATTCTGTGAATTCATAAAAGAACTATTTGACATCCCAAATAATGGTAAATTCGGTTTATAAGGAGATCTCATAATTATGGGATTCATAAGCCCAGAAACTGGAACTGGTATATGTGAATACCAAGTATGCTGAGAAGATGGAGGTGGTGGAGGTGGAGGTGGAAGTGAAGCAAAGGGTGATAACTCTGAAGCGAAAATCATCTGAGATGAAGTTATCAGAGAATTATGAGTTAGCGGAATTGGTCCTGGTACGAGTGCAGGTCTCGATCCCGTCACTAACTCTGATCCTGAAGTAATTGAGCAGTTTGACTGTAGTGATATGTTTCCCAAATCATTTATCAGTCCATTATATGCCCGGGTTTGGGGGTTGGAGGCATTTCTGGATCCCCCAATCCCCAAGGCAGCCCCATTATGGGTCTTGGAGGCCCTACCCTCCTCATTAACCTCGAGTCCTCGAGAATCTGGCCTCAGGGAGGATTGCGGAATCGACTCGGCCAGCGGAGGCGTGAACGCCGCTCGCACTATAGTGCCATGATGAGCATGATGAGAGTTCATATTGAAGTGTAGAGAGCGTGGATTAATGCAATGATGATGTATATGAAGCTGCAATACTTCCTTTCTCGGTGGTTAGAGGGTGCTTTGGCAGTCAGAAAAAGAATTGATGATGTCTGTCGGAAGAAGTGATAAGCGCACCGTGAGGCGGTAAACACGCACTCTGCGCTGATTATGCAACTGTCTCTTTCTTATGATAAATATATATATATTGGAATTAATAAATACGGATAAATACGGAGCGAAGAGAATAAAAAAAACAAGACAATAAAAATTACAATAACAACAATAATAGACCATTCATCACTTTCAAGTTTCTCGATATCTTCGCCAGCCATCTCAGGTAAGTCGAAAATACTGGTTTAGAGATATATCTAAGCCTAGCCACCAAATCTCTCTAACCGTTTCTTTAACTTTTCGGCTTCTTCCGGTGTAAGAGTCTTAGCCGGGGTAGGGGCTGAGACCTGTTTAGCACCATTAGATTGTGAATTACGTCTACCAGTGGTATTCGCACTGGCAACGGGTTTAGCATCCTTATTTGAACGTGATTTAGTTACCTTATTGGTACCTAAAACATTGTTTATACTAGTTAAGCTCAATTTACTAGAAACTAAACCAAACTTTCTTACCCGCAAGAGTTCTTGTTCTTGTTCGGTTGAATCAATACCAAACTTCTTGGCTCTAGCGATTCTCTTTTCTAATTCCTTGATGACATCTTCGTTATTAATCTTTTCTCCCACGGGGATGGGTACAGCTATTACAGCCGACTCAGATTGAGTCTCCGAGGTAGAGGGAGTATTATCACTAACAACTGATTCACTGGCTTGGCCTTCTGAAACGTCAGCAATGGCCATGGGAGGTTTATTAAATTGTTCACTGACTTGTGATTTCTCGACAGTACCCTCCTGCTCTTGTACTAAAGGTTCAGCGGCAATTGTATCACTAGTAGACTCTTGATCCAAACCCTGTAACCGTTCAATCAATTCAGCCTTAGTACCCGACAAGGGCAAGTTCTTCTCCTTGAGAATCTTTTTCAAATCGGTGACTTTTAAAGAAGTGTAATCCATTATAATGTGTATTGTCTTTTCAATTTATCGTCTTTGTGTCCGTTGGTCGTAATGAATCGCGCTCTCTGTCGCTGTCCCGAATCGCGTGGAGGTTACCCTGTTGTAAATAGCGGTTTAGGGGATATACTAAGAATTTAAGGTCATTAGGGGTGATTTTATCGTATGTTTATACCCATTCTGGAGATTTTGACAGCTTCAAAGATTTTTCTTGAATTATTTTGATGGAATATCTGGTTTTGAGGATGGTAATAAGAAATAATCGAAAGAAGAATTGGCTGTAGCCTTAAATTTCCATAATATGAGTGAGTTTGTTCGAATTAACAAGTGGTGTAGTTGGGAGCGTGTCCTTTTATTTAATTTTAAGGGAATTTGCAGTTCGAGTCCCAGTGAATGATATTTATTCTTTAAAAATATAATAATATTTTTATTACTTCGTTTCAGTTAAAGCCTAACTATTATCTTCATTGACCTTTTTCATATCAACCCCTCTTGTGTCGTTTTACTACCCTGTTTTACACCATAAACGTTCTGCCTTACGTTGGGAACGCATAATCGCGTCAATACATATCATCTTCAATCAACGGTTTTCGTCATTATCAGAAATGTCGAACATCTCACAACGTTCCGTCACTCTACTACGTATGTTATCTCCTATTCAATATATATATAATGCCTTCTTCATGCTAACCCATCACAGAGAGAGTGGATACGGCCACCAACAACTTATTGACTAAATACTGTGAATTGGTCGACTTAGCATCAACGTCAGGTGGTAAGGACCAGGGTACAGTGGCAGGTGAAACATTACAAATTGAAACCAATGCTACTACTATTGTTCGATCTATTGAGGATCTCCTATTTGTTACGCGAAGTTTAAAGGAAGCTTGGATCTTAGGCCGTGTACGTCCAGCACCTGAAAAGGATGCTGATTATAATGAATTAGATGGTGCTATTGATGAGGAAATGGATGTTAATGAACTTAAATTATCAAAGCGTCATAAGGCTGATACTTTATTGGAGGAAATTTTACAAGGAAGCTGAGCGAACTCGAGTGTAGTATGAGTGAGTGAGTCTATTAGTGAGTGATCTATTAGTGATTGTTACTTAGTACTCAGCTACCGAAAAGTGAGGAGGGTGTCACACTCAAGCTAGTAGTGAAAGTGAAGCAAAATAGCATCGTATATATGGTGTCTATGTGTATTATAATATGGTTAATAAAAATAAATATTAACTACTAAAGAAAGTATTAACTATTAAATGTGATCATCTCTCACTGTTGATATAGTGGTGGTGGGCCATCATTTCTTGTATTCCCTAAATCGTCCAAGCTATCATTATGGGTGTATTTAACTTTTCGCGTACGTGGCTCGGTCGGGATATGAAATGTTGGCGTCTGTGTCGCTGAAGTATTTGTTGGCGCTGATCTTGATCTTGATCGTGATTTGGTTTTAGGTGAAGGCGGTAAATTGAACGCTATCGGTGATGAATATATCGAATGGCTGGTAGAGTCGCTCACACTTACTGGTGTGTTCGGGGGTGATAATGTTTCCAAACTAGAGGTAAGAGGTTCAGTTTGGGTTAACTCACTAAGCCTTAAAACTCTTCGTCGATATTTACGTGGTGGATTCAAGCCCTCATTATTATCATGTTTTGTTGTACTGTTTGATTTATTCTGTTTTTCATATGCCTCAAAATTAGTTCGGTGTATACTATCCAGTATTGTTGGAGTATTCAATGCTAAACTTTGCTGATTATCGGAAAATGACGTTATCAATGATTGTACATTAGACAGGAATGATGATGACATCATACTTAAATCATCTTCATCTTCAGTTTCTTCATCTAATATACTATTAACACCATTATTAGTATATTGAGTAGTTACTTTGCCCTCCGATTTCTTGATGTTTGAGGTTTTTTCGAATTCCTTCGGAACGTAATGATTATATATAATTGAATCCCAAGACTCAATACTCATCTCTTGGCTAATTTTATGCACTAATTCGGGAATATCGTTTCTAAATAAATTCATCATACAAACTTCTGCCCTTTGTCTTAATCTTTTTCTTATTTTACCAAAAACATGAATATCACTCTCTCTTTGATTATCGTAAGCGTCTAACGAAGTTTCAATTTCAATAGAAACCGCTGGATCATTTTGAAATACTAATGTAATACCTCTTCCTGGCTTGAATACAAATATCAAAAGTGACGATAGTTTAAGTGATTTAATACGAAACTTGACGGGGACCACTAAAGATGAACAGGTTTCAGCTAAAAAATTAGGCGTAGCAAAGCTAGAATAAGTAGGTGAATGAGAATATGACCCTAATGGATTAAGTTCAACGGCCGTTTGAAAATCTATTGAAGCATTCCCACCATATTCTAATCTTAGTAACCCTTGATATCGACCATTAGACGCCGTGTCGTTAATCTCTAATATCTCCAAATTAGGCGCCGTATCACCCAGATCAAGACAAGTGATATCAAGTCTATCAGCTATACAATCTTGATTCAGCTTGTCAATGACATTATCACCGAATGTCTCCTTTTTACTCTGGTTTTGCCAGAATTGACTCCATAGATTATACGGTTTGTGGGTTTCGTCATCGAGGTCAGAGCAATTTTGGCGGGGCGATGGGGTGTTACAAATGCCAGATCCATTAAAGGCGTGTGCCACAATAAGTTTAATTCGTTCAAATAACTCATAGCTGTTATTATCGACCTTGAATATGTTCCAATCAAAGTTGAATGACATCTTTATCGTGTATAAAGTTCTCGAACTATATATTTTTTAGGCCGACGTATAGAGTTCCAAACTGCATTTGCTGATAACGTTCTGGCGTAATACCCTCACCCTGAGCTGTCAAACAATGCAGGTTCCATGTATTGTTGAGCCTGTACTATTTTTATTGTTATTACTGTTTTTGTTTTTCTTGTCTTTTTATTATTATATTTGAACATTTTAAAATTTCTACTTCATCTTACTCTACTCTAGGCTTTTCATTCAATACTCCCGATCTTCTTTCATCCACCTGAACGTACTTTTTACCAAACAACTTTTCAATACCGACTTCAACACCGCTAAAGGCCCAACCAGTACATGTTATAACACCACCAAGTATACTGATTATTCTAATAGCCCAATGAATGAATGGCGTTCGTTGCTGGTCGATATTCAATTCAATAGCCCCGATATCATACTGGAAGAATAGTCCCGGAGTGCCTCGGCTATTGCCCTTTAATACCCGTTTTTGCATCTTGTATGAATATTGATGCGTTTCAATCACAGTCGATCCCGATTTATAAGTAGTGGGGATCAATGATAAGAAATAATGATAATTCGTCATTGACTCCTCGGGCTCAGCGATATCAGTAACGCCATCAAGTGGGTTAACTAATTTAGGGTAATACTCACCAAATGAAAATTCATCAATTATATGAGTAAAATTCAATTCATTAGGTTTTAAACTTCTTCTATCGTAATATCCGTACCCCTTGGCAGTGATATGGAAATCACCCTGAACGGCATTAACGGGCATTGATCCGTAAATCCTACAGGCACCAGTATCCGTTTTCTCAATGTTATTATCCAAGTTTCTTCGATTGGTTTTAACCGTTTTACCCTTTCCAAACCATCCCTTACCACGTTTTGATGTCAGTTTTGACGGTTTGGAAGAATGATGCATAACATCCTCCAGCGTAGAATCAGCATGAATAACGAAATCCGCATAATGAGCTAAATCTAAATTACCTGCCTCAAATTGTAATAGTTCATTAGCCTTCAACGTATCACCGGAAATATCGTGAACATTAGCAGTGATATATTGACAGTCCATGGCTACCGTTATATCAAGATTTATCTGCATGTCTCGATTGACCGTTTTGTCTACTCGAAACAAATGCTGTTCTCTTCCATGAATATATGTGCCTAATTCACAGTATATTAAATATATTACCACAAAGCCAAGTATCACCGTTGTTAATTTTCCCCTTCGTGTCGAATGAGTGTATGTAGAATGAACCTTGGCTGAGAAAGGTTAGAATAGTGTTTATAAATAAGATATTATTGATCGAATCAATTACTTACGAAAGGCATCAAAGGCCTTGAATGAACTAGGTATAGCTTCATTCATTGTATCGTGCTATTCTGGCCGCGTGTTGATCTAAACCGTAAAAAAGACCGCATTCGCGCTGGGAGCTTAAAGGCGCCGCTGAAGAAGGTGCGTACGAACATACTATACTATGAGCGAAGCGAGTGGTATGTGGTCCAGGTGGAATTGATTCACTATTGATTGTGAAAGTTCGTTTTCTTATACAAGGAGATAGAAGTATATAGAAAAAATTAAAATGGTAATAAATTAGTAATAATAAAGTATATATTTCAGATGTCACTCATAGGCATCGTATAGTCATTAAGGAAATTAGTTTGCTTGCAAGCTTACTCAAGTAAATAAATCAAACTTATTAGCAAAAAATTTAATTCCACTAATGATTTCATCACGGCACAATTTCCCACTCATCTCTGCCATTTCTAACTCCTCCTTAGCTACACCTATGCTCCAGCCGAACCTTTCACCGACCTCCATAATGCTTACCCCCCGACGGCTCTGTGGGTCAATATGATTAATCCATTCAACCAGTCTTCTAATAACCACTTCATCAGTACGATAAGCTTCCTTAACGGCGACTACACCTGATTTAAACGTCTTTAACCTTACTGGTAAGTTTAGGGGTTCGAAAAACTCACAGGCGGCATATAAATCATGTGGTGACACTAATGCAATACCTCTTGCTCGGTTATAAATAACAAATAAATCAATTAAAGTCATAATACCACCTGATTTTGCTAAAAGACTTCTACCGTTCTTATCTTCTTGGGCTAAAAATTCGGCAACTTGACGTGCTAACTCAGAGTAAAAAGCATCATCACTAGCCGCCATATCTTTGGTAACTGCAGTCCCCGATATACCCAAAGCCTGAGTAGAATTTTGTAATGCCGTTAAGTAATCTTCACCTTTCAAAGACATGGCATTATTGCTATTATCACTAGCGGCGGCTTGCGCCCTTTGTCTCTCTATATGTTTAGCAAAATTATCAGATAACGCCACAACTTCCTTGGCTCGAATCATTAGAGTTTGTAAATCTTGTAATGCACCTCCTAGTACCGCTGAATTAGTATCTAATTGCGCTAAATTCCTTTGTTGTAATCCATGAATACCCACTACTCGCTGCATTTTGATTTCAGTTACCGGTGGTAAATTCTCCGTACGACTTTGTGTATTGTTTGATTCCTTCTTCAATTTACTATCCACGGGGGCCAACCAAGCGTTTCGTTTTAAACATTCTTTTAATTTCTCATAACATGCCCTTTCACCACCATTTCGAAAGCTCAACTTAATATGAGACACCACAAATTTATTCTTATCGTCCCCATCATTTAATTTTAAAGATTTTGTTTCATTTTCATCGGCTAAATGCAAATTCCGGTTAAGTTTGGTTAATAATAAATCTTCATCACTTTTTACTTCAAGTGTTGGCGGTAATCTACTAGATACTAATCTTGCTCCACATATTTCGCAGGCGTGAAGTGATGGATGATTTATAAATGTACATCTCGAGCATGGGAATCCTACCGACTTCTTTCTCGTGGTTGTTGTCGTTGCTGTTGGATTAGTATTCGAATCGATTGGTGTCTCCGATGATGGATCTAGCCCTTTATATATTGGCTCGGGTTGTAAAGTAGGGAATTTCACTGTTGAAGATTCAGTTTCACTAGGGGTTCGTTGAGGAATCGGCTTGTGTTGTTTGACCGTGCTATTATTCTTAATTGCGAAAAGTATAGAACTTTCAACTACTGATGCATCAGCTTCAACACCACAAGTTTGACATGATGGATTTTTACTTATATTGAGTTTGAATTTGGGTGGTAAAAGGTTGGAAAAATAACAAATTGGGCAAATCCATGTCGTTTCTAAAATTTCAGGAGAATCATATTCAATTGATTTTTTTAGACCTAAACTATTCTCCAACGTTGATATTGAAGAAGATGAATTTCTTCCATCATTCAATGAATTTTCACTCTTCCATTCTTCGAGTGATTTCAACATCAATGTAATCTTAGGACTACTTCTTATGAACCCGGATTGGAATACGGCTCGTTTAACTTTTCTCAAATCAATTGCAACATTGTTTACTTTAGGGTTTTCATCATCAACAAAGCTTATTCTATGTGTCGTAAGGTAAACGTGCCCTTTTTGAAATCCCTTAACTTTGTATTTGCCTTCATAAAGTCCTACATTATCCAAAACTAAAATTTCTGTCTCATTTAATTCGCTATTCAGAACGGGCCTGAATCCACTTGTCAATTCAACTGGATCCCAAATGCTCATGTGTTAGTGTGGTATGTTTATATGATGACACTGATTTTTATTACTCGAGACTTTGAAAAGGTGATGTAGTGAATCGTGAATCGTAACCGCTGAAGGAGGCTATTATGAAACCGTCAGTATATCAATAATATCACCAATAATCCACAGGATGAGCTTAATGAGCGTAATTAATGAGTGACTCACTCTTTGCTTCAATCGTTCACTTGTTGCTTTGTTCTTCACATCAAAATCCGCTTATCGGATTAGACATGATCGATTTATCGCATCATTTAGATCACGTGATCTATGTGGGGTATATATTATTACTTTATTCTTTGAAAATGGAATTTTCATATTTATAGACTAACATTGTACTAATTTCTATTTTAGCTATTCAATTCTTTTATTTATACAAGTCTTAAGATCCGCACCACATATTGTAAATCCTTTCTGATAATAACTTTGTTACTTTCTTAATGGTGATATTCGTACCCAACTTGTCGAAAAGTAATAATTTCTTGTCATTAAGATCAGATAACTCTTCATAGGCATCAATCAAGTGTCGAGGTGTTGGGTAAATTTTTTGTATTTCGATGGCCTTTTCAAAAGTAACACCCTTAACACACATTAGTATCTTGATATAAATATCACGAATAGTTTTAAGTCCACCTTTAGATAAAAGAGCGGCAAAGGATTCATAGTTGATTAAAATATCATCATTAGGGTTGGCAGCTCGTAAATTGTTTATAAACTCCATATAATCAGGCGCTTCACTTACTAATCGGGTTGGAATAATCTTTAGACTTTTATTTTCATAATGGTCTTCCATTTGTTTTGTGAGTTTGATAAGATAATTGATAGAGTCATCTACTCCAGCTGTTCTAACAAGGAAAAAATTATAAACCATAATGATTTCAGAAAGTGATGTCTGAATGGCCTGTTCCATACCATCAAGCTTCATTCCTGGTGGTTCTTCGACCAAATAGATAATATTATTAGCTGATGATCTATTTAGACGAAACTTTTGTTCTTTAAATCTTCCATCTAAAATACTACTCTTCAAATCATCAATTCTTTTCCGTTCAACGATCGAATCTAAAATAGCTTCCTCTTTAGTGGTTTTATGTCTTGCGATCCAAATAAAATCGCCCACGGCTAATGCCCTTGTACAGGTTTCAACACCCAATTGTTCTAATCGTTTAGAGAAAAAATCAGCTTGTTCTCTACTCTTGATTTCTCTATTATCTACCACCATTGAAATAGTAAACGACCCTGGGGCCCATGTTATCAATCTAGTGCTAGTTTGGCTAGATCCTAACTCCCTGCTTAACGTGACTGGTATACGAGAGGGATCTAAAGATGTTTGATTATCGACTTGCCCCAGTATGCTTCTTGAAGAATTTTTATTTTGTGATAAAGTAACCTCAAATGGTGTGTCGGCCACTGTACTACTACGACTCGCCGTCCGAGGTAAAATAGATGAGCTTGGCCATTTAATTGATGTTACCGTTGAAGTTGAAACTTCTTTGCTAGCGTTAGAAGTTAGTATTTCAGGCGTGGGTGTCATATTAGCATTAGTTTCATCGTTATTACTCCCTGCAACTTGCTCTACTTGTAAAATTTTCTCTGCTACCTCAATACCCTCTTTTGTAATATAGTATAATGCTGGTCTCCCGGTTTCGTATACTAGGTTATTACTGATTAACGTTTTCACGGAATTCCACGCTGAATAAAACTGCTTAACGTTCGGATTAGATTCAAATGGGATATCACATAATAATTGAGCATGCTTGATGACTTCGCCCTTAGTTAATGGGTCTTCAAAGCATTTATTATTGTGAAGTGCTATTAAGATAGCGTATGCACCACTTCTAAATCTAGGAATGTATTTTCTTGTCTTTTTCGGCTTCGGAGCTGAGTCTTCAATTGAGGGATTCTCAGAAGCTGTTGATCCGCGTTTTGTTCCCCTTGAAGCTTGTGTCTTCCTGCTAGTCGTTATCGTAGTTGTGCTGGATGAAATTGTGGCCGAGCTGGTTATCGTGCCACGAACTGAGGGACCATCACCATTTTCTTCTGTTGTAGAGCTATTAATCAAATCGGCTATAGATGCAACTGATACCGGTGCATTAGATTTTTTGGCTCTTCCTCGACTGGGATTTTTAGCGGTGGTAAGAGGCTGAGCTTGGAGTTCTCTAGCGGCAGCTTCAGTGGCCTGAGCTTCACCGAGAGAATTCATGACCTGATTCTCTACCCTTTCATTAGGACTCGGGGGCACCGGTAACCCATTGGCAACACAATATTCCTTTAATCTTTTCTCAAGCTGTTGACATATTTTAGTCCCGATAAACTTTAACTGTATTAACTCATGAGGATGTTGAAATGGTCTTGGGTTTGATACTAGTGAATCATGAGCTTTTTTATACGTTGAAGCGGATTTTGCGCCAAGTTTGGTAAATTTGTCAGACCATTCCTTCAACCATTGAATAAACAAATGATTGTTGGGTTGACCGCCTGGCGGCAGCATGGGTAGTAAATAGTAATATATATCTCTCTCAAAGAGATCTCAGATAGCAGTTAACGAATCTCATTAAGAGCATTGGGACAAATTATATGTGCTACCGCCGCAGACGGTCAGCGGCAGACGCTGTTAAGTTTCTCATCATGTCAATAAACTACTTTTTTTCAAATAAGTTTTATCTTTTTTATTTAGAAAGATTATCAGCAACATAATTATAAATATCATAATAGTAAATAAAGAATGAAAAATGCAAAAAAAGAATGAAAAAAGCAAGAGAAAATGAGAGAGAAAAAATAATGATAATAGGATGATGCCTTTCATCCAAACCCAGTCAACTTCAGTAAACCTTTCAAATAGCAAAATAAAAGATTTTAGTCATATCTTTAACAATCACACATTGTCCAAGAAATTAGCTTTCTCCACTCATCTTCACTTACTTTACTTGCTGCAATAGCCGAGTTATCTCTGAGTCTTGTGAAGATGAACTTAATACTACGGGCTAAAGATGGTTCTGGTTGTGGTAAAAGCACATTTCCAGGCACATTCAAGGCCCTTGACTTGAATAATTCTGGATAGTTCCAGAACGTTAGAATCAAAAGCCCTGCAATGCTGATGGTTCCCAAGGTATACTTTGCAAGTTTAATAATAACCTCGTTCAAAGATAAGGGATCGACACCACTGATGGCCGTTGGAATTGATGTCTTTTCAGCCAAGGCGTTACCATCATTCGCGCCCTGGGATAATGGGTCAATATTATCAGTTTCATTCATAATTCCAGGCAGAGAACTATCCAATTCGTCATTAACGTTCCGAGACGTATAGTGATTTGAAAGATAATGATCCTTGCTATCAATAATGACTGCCGTTCCCGTATGGTAATTTTTCTTGTAGTCGTGGTCATAACCTTTCGGTTCGTAAATCATAGTATTATGATTACTAATGGCTGATTTATTCTGTAAATCAAAAACCCATTGGGCCGTTTGTTCCAAAGCTTGAGCGGATCGAGAAGTAATATCAATATCAGGAATATTAATATGATAATTACCAAATCCTCTTCTACTTAAACCCCTGTATCTATCATTCGCAGTATTAAAATTAAAATTAACTACTCGTTGAACTTGAAGATTTTGATCCGACTGTGATTTTGAAGTCCAATCAATGAACTTTTTAGCCGTTGCATATCTAAGCCAAGATGCACCTTCTTCAGAGAATATTTGCGAACAAAGTATCTTTAAATCTGATTCATAAAGTGGAGGTTCATAATTAGGATCCATTAATATCGATGCTACCATCTCTACATGATTAGAGGTATAGCATGATACCGCCGGCGGGTAGGGCAATATAGTCGGTTGTGACTGTGAAGAAGAAGCCTCATTCTCTGATTCTGTACAGGAATCTGTATCTGAATCTCCCGAATCCTCCGATGAGGATAAAATATCAGTAGCTTTCTTCTTATACTTTGACTTCTTGAATGATTTCTTAGCGTTGTATGCAATAGGCTTTTCAGCTGCTAGAGTTGCAATACTACTTCTATCCTTTTCAAAGGAGAAGGGGATAATATTCTCTTTTGAAAGTAAATCCATAATCTCATGTTTAAGCCTATTTATATCTTTCTCCTTTGATAAATCTGATTTTGTGATTACAGGGATTACTGAACAAAATTGATCAAGTTTCTTCATATAATCAATATCGGCTCGGCTAAGATTATCGGAAATTAAATAAAGGCATACATCAATATTATTGAATGAGTTAAACGCTGATGATGACAAAATGAAAGAAATTGTTTTAGGATTAGTAAAATTAAGCAGTGAACAAGTCTGTCGAAATTTGGTTTCAAGGTAAGAAATTGTCGAAGACATGCAAGTTTGAGGATTTTGGAATGAACTATATCCAGCGGTATCCACAAAACAAATATTTCGCTCTAAAGCTAAGTCAACTAAACCCAATGTATCTCTGGAATCAGGTTTCGGCTGAGATTCAGGCTGTTCAGAATCATTGGTAGAGCTAGAATTAGGTGGAATATTATTATAATAAAAGCTATCATCAGTAGAACTATTAGTTCCACTAATATCTTCATTCTGGTTGAGCGCCTGTAAATATGAAGGAAGCGGTTTAGTGGAGGCCCATTGTTCGTATATAGCTAAATTATTAGATTCGGTATGATTTGGAAATCCCTGATAATTTTGTTGGGGATTATTAGCTGACGATGTAGACGCATTCACACATTCCCAGGAATTATTAAGACGCATTTCTTCATTATTAGTCTCACAAACGGTGGTGTCAATTTCATTATTTGGATATCTATGTTGGCTCCTTCCATTAAAACCATAATCACTTTGCTCGCTCGCATGACGCCGAAGGGTGAAATCCTTGGGTTGGGTCCATTCTCGGGGCCAATCAACGTGAACAATATCTTGACATGTCTTAATCATAGTATCTATCAAAGTTGATTTCCCTGAACCCGTATCGCCAGCGATAAGAATTTTAAGTTCTCCCAGTTTCAATCCCGTGGTAGTGAAAGAACGCTTAGAGGGCAGAGAAATACGCGGCATTATGAGATGAGAATTGAATGATGGTAACCCATGAGTCAACGGTGAACCCGAAACGGGATAAGTATTATCCATTACTGAAAGAGGAGAAATGGGTCTTGAAACGGATGGTGCACAAATATACTGAAGTGGGGACACTAAAACCGAATGTTGATTGGTATTAGTAGTGGTACTAGTTGAGGTCAAAATACTAATTGGTGAAGTATTAGGTGGTGTCAAAGGAGGCGAATCCAGTGGTTTGCGGGAAGGTGCATAAATCGGCTTATTTATATTTTCATTGGCATTAAAACCATTTCGCGTACTGCGGACCCTCTCGGTTGATTCAAACTTAGGGCCGGCGGCCACCAGTTCACTTTCAGTTAACAGCGATTCTTCCATTCTAGAAGATACAGCTAAGTGCTGAGTGGCAATAATATTAGTGGTGCTTGTTGTAGATGATGACTTTCTGTCAACCATGGATTCCGCCGGGTCTTTCTTGGCGGTGAAAATGGTGGTAACTTTCATTTAACGGGATGAAACGGAGAAAGGTGCGGGTAAAAAGACTCTTTCTTCATCCAAATTGAATTGGAACAAAGCAGTAATCCCCGATATTAAGCACGTAAGAAGTATAAAGTGTACTCTGGAATCGATTTCTTCAAATCCAGGAATGTTAAAAATGGCAGTCTAATCCTGGTGGCGATAAGTGGTAGTAGCTTATCGCAACGCATATCATTGCGGCTCGCCCTGCATGGAACGAACAATACCGTTTCACAAATTATGATTGAGGTAATTGGCTTAACAGAATGATACCTTTACTGATACAGGTGTCTATCTGTTGTGATTTATTTGCTCGTTATGGCGTTGCCATTCTTAGATAAGCTATTAAAGGTATGAAACGGGGTAGCTAATTGATTCAATAAAATCACCCTTATTGACGAGAATAGCTGAATGCACTCAACTAACTCCCTTCTGGGATAACCGGTTAAGTTATATTTATGTTAAACTTGAATAACTTCATCCCTACCTTCCCGTTTGATTTTGACTCAATTTCCGATACTCATTCCGATTACTCTTAATTATACTATTGAAAATTAATAATTCGGGCAGATAAAATTCTTCATCCATGGCCAAGTGAGTAGAGTGTAACGTGTTTTTGATAAATTCACCTTTTAAATTCAACGTTCGAACCCGATCAAACCTTTTTTTTAACGGCTGGGACTAATTTATCGGCATGTTATGCAGCTTATAATAGCCTGGTTTTCCATAATTAATACATTATATCTCCACAATCAGACACTGTGAGGGAACAATTTTCTTATATCAATACCTATAGAATCATATAATGTCGTCTAATTCTATTTCATATTTAGGCCCCGTTGGCACATATTCTGAAGAGGTAAGTTTATTCCGTTGGAACTCCCATGTCCAATCCTCGGCCGTGCTTGAGTCATGCGTATCGTTTCCGAGAGAGAGATGGTTATTCTAACATTTTGTTCTCTTTTCTTTTTAGGCTGCATTCAGATTCGCTGATACAATAGGCAATAGGTCTGATCAGACGTATATTCCTATCGCAAGTATTGCTGGTAAGTTTACAAAGTATTCTTGATTTGCTCTGGATCAGTTTGATTTCTAACATTTATTAGGCTGCATCGAATCATTGGAAAAGGATGAAGCTCAATTCGCGGTTGTCCCCTTGGAGAACTCTACCAATGGTAGTGTAATTTTCACTTTGGATATTATTAGAGAAAGATATCATCTTAGATCCTCCGAAGTTGATGGTTCAGATTCCATTCAAAGTCCAACCGAGGACTCAACTCTCCCTGTATACTCGGCCATTGCGGAAGTATTTGTACCCATTCATCATTGCTTAATGACAAAGGGCGCCAGTGATTTGTCTCAAGTCAAACGAGTATATTCTCATCCTCAAGTTTGGGGTCAATGTGATATTTGGTTTAATAAACATTTAAACGGGGTTGAAAAGATTGATACATCATCAACTTCACAAGCTGCCGAATTAGCCGCTAAGGATCCCTTATCAGCTGCTATTGCTAGTAAAAATGCTTCTGATGTACATCAAGTCCCCATCACTCATTATAATATTGAAAATGTTCGTAATAACACAACCAGATTTTTAGTTTTCGCAAAGGATGATTTCTTCAATACTAAATCCACTGATAACGATTTAACTTTATTATCATTTACTATTAAAAATTCAACATCGGGGGCGCTTTGTGACGCTTTGGAGGCATTTAAGAATCAAAATTTAAATTTAACTGCAATCTTTTCTAGACCCTCATTGATTGAACCTTGGAATTATCTCTTTTACGTTGAATTTGTAGGTCATAGAGATCAAGAGGCCGTTAAGCGAGTATTAAACTTTTTGAATGAAACTTGTTTAGCTGTAAGGGTAATTGGTAGTTTCCCTCACAGTATTATTATTGATGAACAATAAAAGAAAGATGATATTCCTAATGTACATAAATGGATAAAAATAAACAATACAGTTTGATTGATATTAGAAATGAATTAAAATTAATTATGATTTAACAACGCGCCACCCAGCGCAATAAAGATATATATATAAATGAAGCAAATTATGCAAATGAAATTAATGGCCATACTTTTGATATTCCCTAAAGAAGAAAGATTGTTAGTTTAAAATATTCAAACCTAAAATAGACTATTATTGAAAACATACCAAGGGCGATTATCTAAAGGACACACCGGTCTTGACTTCAGCCATCTTGAAATACAATGGAAATGGAAAGCATGCTAAAACAATATTGCGTTAGAATAGTTCAAAGGGTAGCCTTTTCTTTATGGGTAAACGCGTTTTGTTACTTACATTACATTGACCCCATGCAATTGTACATTCTTCATTGGTAGCGCCACCTTGATTCGCTTGGCAATCAATACCTAAAGATATGCTGTTAGTTACTAGAACAGAGATGAATGGCGGGAAATCATTTTACTTACATTGATCCATAATATGGTTACGGCAAATAGCACATGTATCAACGACAATATCTAATCAGCAAAAGTCAGTTAGTCTTCAAATTAATCTATGCCTAACATAGCATTATCACATCATTCAAATGGCTTTTGGTATTACCTCATTTCACATACCCCATGACCAAAATGCAACCGCACTCCACTAAAATAAGCAAATAAGGTTAGTTAAGACCCGTCAAATTAATAAATATTCATAAAATACACATACCTTTTTAACTTCAAAGTGTTTCTTACAAGGCTTAGTCTCTATTTGTTCTGTTTAAAAAAAATGCAATTCATTTACGATTAGATATGATGAATCTCAGAGAAATCAGGCGATCGACTAACTTCAACACGCAATACGCAACAAAGAGCATACCTTCTTTAATGGCTTGTTTATTTTCACGAGGAATGTCTACGTCCATATTTTCTTCCGACATGGTTGATGTAATTAATTTGTGTCTGAAAGATGTGATGATAACCCCAGTGGTGATGTGAATGTCATTGGGAGATCTAACGATAATTGCTAAAACCCGTTTATATGGAGAATTTGAGGGACAGAGACAAACAATGGTTAGAGGACACAGTTGATTTAATTCAAAATGATCTATTAATGGATGAGTCAAGTCATTTATACCAGTTAGAAAAAGTTACTAAAAAGTTATTTGATTCTATATTAATATCCATTCGAAACAGACAAAATCTAATCGACGATATTGAGTCTCTATACGCAATTGCCTACAATAAGATATATTCATATTCATTCCATCTTGTTCCCAGAGAATGGATTAGTTTATTCTCTGATGTTTCATTGCTTCATGCGTGGCAACAGTACGTTGTTGAAGAATATACTAATTCTATCGCCACCTTGGATAAGGCTCTGATTATTTGTGGATCGGTAAACTGTCGAATGGGGGCATTCAATAAGGTCATTCAGCAAAGTTATGAGAAGATTTCTGGTCAATCGGGCGCTGATAGGAGTTCTTGGCCTAGTCGTTTTGTTGATTATGATCAATTAGGTGTATCAGAGTTCCCCAAGATCAACTATCCAATGGCTAGTCTAAATTCAATGGAAAATGAATATCAAGATGAAATGGGACCACTCAATTTGTTTCAAACCCACATTGATGCAGCCGATAAAACTAATGGACCACTTCCGGTATTCTGGGATGGTCTTGTTTCCTCTTGGCCCGCTATTGATCGATGGAATGATCTATCGTACCTGTTATCGAAAACCCAGGGCGGTTGGCGGTTAGTACCGGTAGAAATTGGGAAAACTTATATGAGTCAAAATTGGATGCAAGAACTGTTGACATTTAATCAATTTCTAAATGATTTTATCTTTAATGAAAGTAGCGGCAGCATGGGATATGTGGCAGAATTCAATATTTTCACTATAATGCCAGCGTTGAGAAGCGATTTAACTATTCCCGATTTTTGTTTTACCGAATTCAGTGAAGAAGATACATGCTACAAACCACCCTCATTCGAAATTTCTCCAATTATAAATACCTGGTTTGGCGGTAAGGGTACAATTTCGCCCTTACACACTGATCCTTATCACAATATATTCACTCAGGTTGTAGGGTTCAAGTATATAAGATTATATCCGCCACATCCAACTAATGGAGAGAAAAATATGTATCCGAGGGCCCTAGAGGGAGGAATCAATAGGGCTAATACTAGCCAGGTTAGTATAGAGATGGATTCCGAGCAAGAACGTGTAAAGTTCCCTGACTTTCCCTGGGATAATGGATATTTTGAAATTATTCTAGGGCCCGGTGATGCTTTATTCATACCGGCTGGATGGTGGCATTTTGTAAAAAGTTTAACTATATCCTTTAGTGTTAGTTTTTGGGTTTAATAAGCGAACTCGAGCATAGCGAGAGTGAGTGAATCGGTGAGTCAGTAAGTATTCCTCACTCGTCATTCTTTATTCGTTACTACTTACTCTTTACCCACTCGTATGTTGCTTCACTCCATACTCGTTCGCTAGATGGTGAATTTAGTCATTTTACGAGTTTGATCATTTTATTTGCCCACTTATAAGTTTGAGTATGTTTGAAAAAAATATATATTTAATATATAATCAAGTAATTGTAAAGTAATTTTAAAGTAATTTTAAATTTATTTAACTTATCAAACATAGTATGTTCACTCACTCACTCACTCTCGCTAAACTCGAGTTCGTGTTGAACTACAACAAACACATCGCATTGCTCTTCGTGTGCTTTTCGTTAAAGAGAGAAAATGACAACCTTACCATCAACACCACTAGTAGAAACCGAAGTAACTTGATCACCTGATCTAGTGAAAGCTCTAACAGTATTAATTGTATTCTGATGGATAGTCTTAAGGATGGAATCTGATACTAAACCTTGATCTGAACCTTTTAAATCCATTTGTTTGAATAACGCTAAAGCCGAATTTTGTTGTTCTTGTTCAGTGGTGTTATTGGCCGGGTCATCAATAGAAGTAGAATATTCCCAGCCGTTTTCATCACCTGAGAATACATAAGGATGGCAATCGTGACCAACGGTAAGAATCTCATTATCGCTAATCCAGAGTAAACTCTTAAAGGGTAAGAATGAAGTGTTTATCAAGTAAATAGCCTGGGGGGGATTTTCGGGTCCACCGGGATAAACAACCGTGATGCTAGAGTCATGAGCGCAGTAAGCGATACTATCACCGGAAGGTGAGAAGGCAACGTCGTGAACCCAAGCACCGGTATGGTTAACAAAGTCACCACATAGAGTTTGAAAGGGCAATCTTTCACCCCAGATAGTGGGTTGAGGCTTTTGATCAATACCCTTGATATATCCCGAGAACACTCTAGCGTGGCCATCGGTAGATCCGGCAGCGAGTAAAATGGAGTTAGGGTGCCAAGTGACGGATAAAATGGTTGATCGGATAGGTTTCTTGATATGCTTGGATACCCACCAATCGTTTTCTTGTTCAAAGTAGCAGACGGCAATAGCTCTAGCGCCCGAACCAACGGCGAACTTGGTCTCGTCAGGAGACCAACGAACAAAGGTAGCCGCGCGATTGATTCTTAAGAGAACTAATGTGGCTTTATAAGTACCGTCAGCTTGCGGTTCCCATACAAGCGCATTTCTATCCTGGGAACAGGTGACAATACGGCCACTGGGAGAGATATCTACCGAGGTGACAGTCTTGTCATGGTCACCGAGGACAACCCCAGGGCTGAAGGTACAGCCATCATTATTGTAAATCTGGACCAAGTTCTCACGAGCCACTGCCAACTGAGAATGGTCTGTGCTAAACGCATGATCGGCAATTGACTGATGACCTAAATTCAACACGGTAGGTTCAGTCATGATAAAGAATAAAAAAGGTTAAATAAGTTATTCACGTTCAATTGAATTCTTGAGGTTGTCGTCGCTACAGGAGTCCACTCAACTGAGGCAATTTTTATAATAATTAATGTAGTAATAGAATACTGATAAGGTGAAGCGATGAGATTAGTCGGTGTCCCGCTTACATCATGCTTACATCGGCGGCCCCGCAGAGCACCCGGGTAAGCATCAGAGTCATCGATCGACTCAGGTACACAATTTTTTTCTTCTTTTATAATTAGCTTGAATCTCCCTGATCCTCCGATTCATCTCGAACAACTTAATCATAAACAAACCCACGCCAATTATGTCCAGCAACGACAAATACGTTACCCCTCTTTCGTCCAGATATGCCTCCAAGGAAATGTCCGAGCTCTTCTCCATGAAGACTCGTTACTCTACCTGGAGAAAGCTTTGGTACAACCTTGCTGTAGCCGAGAAGGAACTCGGTATCAAGGCCATCACCGACGACGCCATTGAACAATTAAAGGCCAGCATCGAAATCACTGATGAAGAAATCGCTGAAGCTACTAAGCAAGAAGCTATTGTTCGTCACGATGTTATGTCCCACGTTCACGTTTACGGTTTAACTGCCCCTGCCGCCGCTGGTATCATTCATTTAGGTGCTACCTCTTGTTTCGTTACCGATAACGCTGATTTAATTTTCCTCAGAGACGGTCTCGATATTCTTATCCCCAAGCTTGTTAACGTTATTAACCGTTTATCCAAGTTTGCCATTGATTACAAGGACATGCCGGTTCTCGGTTGGACTCATTTCCAACCCGCTCAATTAACCACCGTTGGTAAGAGAGCCACTCTTTGGATCCAAGAACTTTTATGGGATTTAAGAAATTTAAGAAGAGCCCGTGAAGATATTGGTCTTCGTGGTGTTAAGGGTACTACCGGTACTCAAGGTTCATTCTTAGCTCTTTTCGAAGGTGATCACGATAAGGTTGAACAACTTGACGAAAGGGTCGTTGAACTCCTTGGTTTCGATTACGCTTACCCCTGTACTGGTCAAACTTACTCCCGTAAGATTGATGTTGATGTCCTTGGTCCTCTTGCCTCCCTTGGTTGTACCGCTCACAAGTTTGCTACTGATATCAGACTCTTGGCTAACTTGAAGGAAATCGAAGAACCCTTTGAATCTACTCAAATCGGTTCCTCGGCTATGGCTTACAAGAGAAACCCTATGAGATCTGAACGTGTTTGTTCTCTTTCTAGACATTTATTCTCTACTTTCCAAGATGCTACCTCTACTGCTTCCGTTCAATGGTTTGAACGTACTTTAGATGATTCTGCTATTAGAAGGGTCTCATTACCCTCGGCCTTCCTTACCGCTGATATTGTTTTATCTACTATGCTTAACATTGTCTCTGGTCTTGTTGTCTACCCCAAGGTTATTGAAAGACGTATTAACTCTGAACTCCCCTTCATGGCTACTGAAAATTTCATTATGGCTATGGTTCAAAAGGGTGGTGACAGACAAGAATGTCATGAAAAGATTCGTGTTCTCTCTCATCAAGCCGCTAGAGTCGTTAAGGAAGAAGGTGGTGATAATGATTTGATTCAAAGAGTTATGAATGATGAATACTTTGCTCCTATTCATGCTGATCTTGATACCCTTCTTGAACCCTCAACTTTCGTTGGTCGTGCTCCTCAACAAACTGAAAAGTTTGTTAATAAGACCGTCGCTGAAGCCCTTAAAGGCCTTGAACACCTTATTAGTGCTGAAGAAGTTAAGCTTGCTGTTTAAATTAAGATAAAAAAATAAACAAACAATCAAAACAACCAAAGTATAGACATTCACAATGAATTAAATGCAATAAATCAATGAAACAAAACTAAATTTTGTTTCTCTTTTACTTTTCTTTTTTGCCATTGTTGTCCTCGCTCTTTGATTAACTACGGTTATTATTATTATTTATCTCGTTGGGTTTTTATTATTATATTTTTATTTCTTTATTATTTCATTTATTTCTTCTTTTTTTCGATTTGGTCTGTGTACACTGGTGTATAAGGTATCTAGAAGTGGTTTTACTGTGTTACGTAAACTGCTATTATTATTTGGGTTTGGTAATTTTATTTTTTCATATAGCTTTTATTAATAAAATTATTATCATAAAAAAGAGAATACCAATTATTAATGCCCAAATTAAAGATATAAATGTTAAAAATATTAATCCATACAAAGAAGTAAAATAATAATTAAGAATAAACTAAAATAGAATAGAATAATAGTATTAATTAATTTAATTTATATTAAAAATGATTAAATATCTTAAAAAACTAAACATTACCCTACGTGACATTTAATAACACTGACATACAAATTATTCTTCTAAAATAAGGCACTATGGCCGAGTGGTTAAGGCGAAAGATTAGAAATCTTTTGGGCTCTGCCCGCGCAGGTTCAAATCCTGCTGGTGTCGCCATTGGTTCGATGGTCTAGTAGGTTATGGCATCTGCTTAACACGCAGAACGTCCCCAGTTCGATCCTGGGTCGAATCATTTTTTTAATCGATGAGCTTAAAAAGATTGTAGATTCAATTTCGGCCACGATTTGTGGTCGGTCTTTTTGGTGAACGGTCAAGTAAGAACAAGTTTTATTATTATAACTTTAAATTTAATCAGGCGTTTTGGTAGTATTATATTTCTGTCACTCCTCATTCCTCACACATTCCAAGTCAATTTAATCATCGTAGCCGACACTGAGAATATCATGATAACGTTAACTACTAGAGATATTATTACAATTATGTGAAGTTTGATGAATGTTGTCGTAATGCTAGAGTATCGTGGTGGTCATATCACTAATTGAATGCCTTGAAACAGAATTGTCTTCACTTCGAGTCATGAATAAGTTTTGAACGTTTCTTGTAAGCATAGTTAGTAAGCTTTTCATAAATTTTCCTTTTCGAGGAACAAGAAGATCTCGCCTGAAACAAGTGTTAGAATTTAGGATTTTCTTCTCTTTAAATCTACGGTACTTATTCTGATTTGTTTGTGTTTGACTCGGGGATTTTGAATCATCAATTAATTGGTATGGGTATTCCCAAAAATCTTCTTTATATTCGTTTTTTTCGAAAGAAAGATAGCTAAGTGATTAATTAGCCGATAGTGACTTTTGAGATAATCAAGATCAATTGCTTCATCCGTTAAAATATGATTTAAGTGATACTTAGTGTTACCTGAGATCTGTGGTGAACAAAATCAAGCTCTTGGTATAGTTGTTTCATTTGATTATCAGATCGGCCTAAGGCAAATCCGTTAATAAAAGATAAAGAATTACACCCGATAACAATATATCAACTCTCGTTAATATCATCTTTTCACTCATAATTAAGGGACATCGCCTAGAAAAACGAAAATCCGTAATCACTGAATTATCGTGTTTATCAATTATTAAATTATCTAGCCTTAAATTTTGATGTACTATTTATTCAGAGTGAAAGTGTGATAACGCATCAATTAACTGAGCGTATAGACTGCAAGCAATTTTTTCATCAGATTTACCATTTAAAATAAAGCAACATGCTATCAAGTAATGAATCACCGTTTATATAGTTTGTAATCAAACAAAAAAAAACAACCTGTTTTAGTGAATTCATCAATAAAATATATAATGATTGGATTCTTAAACTTTTCAAACATCTTATCTCTTCTTTATAATGTTTCCATTCCAGCTGTGTAGCTTCACGTAATTCGATGTTTACAGTTTTGAATGTTAATTGAAAATATAATTAAAATTAGTTAGTACTACAATAAAGGAAAGATCATTTTTCTCGATATTTCAAACCTACTATTTTGGATACGTTTGTATCATCCTTTGTGCCAACTATGATATACATCACCAAACCTACCTTCTTCTATCTTGACACCAAGATTATATTCACCTCCCCTTCTCTTGATAAATGAGCATCTATCATGGTTAATATAATGAAAAGATTTAATATTTTGTTAGATGTTGGGGATATTACTGAGTGAAAATAATTTAGGCAGTTAAGGAAAAGTGTGAATAAACACAATGGAAATCAATCAAAGCTGCGGCTCAGGGTCATCTACGCTCATCGATTTCATTTTTCGGTTTATTAAATTGTTGGCTGCATAAGAAAATAAAAACAATTTTTTGAAATGATAATTATAAATTTAATTAGTGGTTGTGATGGCATGACATTTTCACTTCTCAGGTAAAACATCATCGTTTTTGGTTTCCCTTGGTGAATGGTTACTAACACCAAGCGAATATGCATACTTTGACTTGCTTCTAATCATTGCACCATACTTGAAAAACAAGAATGGGATAGCACAACACGCCAAGGCAATGAATGCTAATAGAGAAGTTGCCCATTGATCACCCAATCTTTCATACATTTGAATAGTGAATAATGGTACGACTGCGCCCCATAATGAACGAATAAATGTCTTTGCAGCAAGAGCTGATGCAGCATAATGTTGATACGAATCAACTAAATAATTATTTGCTGAATTGTAAATTAATAAAAATCCAATACCCACTGGCAGACCACCTAATGCTGGTCCAACCCATGATAATTCTGGGTATGATGTCCATGCAAATATGAAAAGCCCAATGGGTACTAACCAACATGAGAAAAGCATAGGCAATAATCGAAGTTCAGCGGGTGGTAACTCTCCTCTTTCAAAATAGGGGGTCGCACGCTTCTTGTAATCCTTGTTAATAAAAGGAGCTAATATAGTTGCAAAGAAAATACCAACGGCAATAGGGATAAACATCAAACCTGTCATATGAGATTCCCATCCCTTACCAGTTTCGTAAACCACAGGGTAAGCGAAGAAGAACATGTAAAGTAAACCGTAAAGGACAGACATATAAATGGTAATTAAGAAAACGATAAGTTCACGTAAAAGCAAAAAGGGTCTAGTCATAGCATCCTTGATAACTTTACCCAAAGGTCTTTCAACTATTTGATCCAAAGTCTTGTATAAATTGTCACCGGTTAATTTACGTAATTTCTTTGCTCGTCGATGTAAAAGTGTACGATGATGAGTTTCAGGTAAAAAGAGAAGCGTAATAAGGTATACGATGAATGAAAAAATGGTTAGCACACGGTAAACCCAACGCCAACCGGCGAAATCGCCAATAAACCCACCCACTAAAGGACCCATTACAGGGCCCAAGAAGGGAGCCGCCGAGAAAAATGCCATAGCGGGACCTCTTTCTTCATTACGCCACATATCAGCTAATGAACCACCGACTAGGGTCATAGGAGCTGATACGGCAATACCACCAATGAAACGAGCTACTAATAAAGTACCAATATTAGGAGCTTCACCGCAGGGGATAATAAACATAACTGCGACAAATAAAGTTGAATTATAAATAATTTGACGTCCATATTCCTCAGAGGCAGGTGCGAACACTAATGGACCTAAACCGAACCCAATAACGAATAAGGTAATGGTAAGAATAACCACTTCCATGGATACATCAAATTCTTTAAGAGGTCCCGACATGGCACCAGTTGGCATAGCCGAGGCGAATGCTACCATAAAGCAAACTAAGGCTAAGATAATGGTATAAAACCATTTACGACCCTTTGACCAATTCATTGGGTTACCAGGGTCATTATCCAAAAATTGAACTAACCGGATTCCGGTAGTAGAGTAAACTTCATAATTCCATTCATCGGCTTCATTAAGTGTCAAGTTATTAGGATCGGGGGTAACTACTACTTCTAGCCCCTCTAAATCCAAATGTTCTTCGAGAGGACCATGTTTAACGATACCAGTAGAGATATTAGATAGGATGCGTTCAATACCATTCTCGTGGCTGGAAACTGGCTCCAGATGATGTTGTTCGAAACCACCTTTCAATGAATCTGAGGACATCAGTATTGAATAAATAGACTATAAGATATAGGGTATTTCCTAAAAAGATAATCTCTCGATGGCGGGGTAAGGAGGATTAAAATAAAGAACCAAGAAAGAATTAAATGAGAACTAGAAAAAAAAAGATGGGCAACAAAGAAATACGGGGAAATCACGGGGTTAAATAGTGCCAAGCTATTTATGTCGCACTCCACCCTCAGATCCTGAAGGAATTGACCCTGAGAGAAATCGACATTTGGCCGATTCCGAAAACAGGATTCCGAGACATTATCCCCCGCTTTTTACATCAGCCGCACCAATTGGTGATGCATGATATATGCAACTGTGGGGCACTTGGGCCGTAAATCACACGCGGCTAACCTTTTTCCTTGTTCATTTCCCACTTGGCAAGTACTTTCCCGAAACATATACATCTTGGCAAGATGGCGTTTCTAATGGTACCTCAAAGTGAAATCCCGCTCGTGTGGAGGGCGAGGAAACGCAGGATGTTGACTACACTGCCAACCGAATAATACTCGAATATTTACCTTATTTCGTCTGTTAATCGCCCCGTTTAACCCGTGTGGCTAATAGAGTTTACTTATTTATCACATCTTGCGGTGCCGTGCGGTGCCTTGCGGTGCCTTGCTGGATGATGGATGATGAATAATATATCATAATGGGCTTTTTTACCACAAGATCCCGGTGAACAGGGTTTGACCCCTCGCTTGCCCAGTTGATTGTCCCGCAGGGTACCTGTCCAGCGCCACTTGGTGACCTAAGAGGCGTTGCTGTAATGGACTACCTGCATCTCGGTACGGGACTTAGGCGATCATCGGTATTTCGGCATACAAGGGAAATCGCGCGTTTCGTTTCGTTTCGTTTATTTGATTTAATTTAGTTTTCTTATTTGTTTATTTTAATGTATCCCCTAAGGTTTCTGTCTTTGAAATTCGAAGTATGATATATATATATATGATATTTAATTTTACTATTGCTATTCTGTAATTAGACTTATTTGATATTTATGTTGAATAAAGTAAGCATTGAAAAAAGTATTCTTAAAAATGACTTCATACAGCCCGTAGTCATCCGAGGTAAATTAATATCTCACGTGACTCATATCAAAAATATGTATAATCAAAGCATAGATCAACCGACTACGACTCTTGGTAATTAAAATTAAGATAACATGAGCGTAGCGGTTGCGCTATCACAAACACGCTCGCTACGCCCATGTGTTTTACGAGTTAAAATTAAAGCACACTCATTCGATCTCGCTACGCTCAATTGAGTTCGCTATTTTTAAAAGAGATTTTTTATTTTTGAAGTTAAAACATAAGATAGATATCGGGAAAGAAAAAAAAAGTGATAAAGATTATATAGATTATACAATATTATAATATATATATAAATATATATGTTAATTATTTAGAATTTTTTTGAATTTCAAAAATCCGCTTAAGCCTTAAGGGAAGAAGCTCTTCTCTTCTTGATTTCAGCCTTTTCAGCCTTCTTTTCAGAGACACGTT
>JAKUCD010000120.1:0-31461 GCA_030563525.1 Nadsonia commutata
GCTTAACTATGATTGATCGGACGGGAAATCGTGCTTTCCAACGGATATGGCCGCAGACAGAGATTCAGTGTGTTTGCGATAATTACCGTGTATGTAAACCAAAAATTGTTTTGGATTTAACGGTAACAAAACGGAGACCTAGTTAGGATTCTTTAATATAATTGATATGAATTGGTAAAGGCAGATAGGCGTTTGTACAGGACTAGAGTTAAGGGATTAATAGATATATTACCTTAGCATAGAAGCTAGAAATGAAGAGAGATATAAACAGATAGATATAAACAAGGATAATTCACTAGCCAGTGAATTATAAAGAAAATGAAAGAAAATGCGGAGTTATAAAGTATATCCAAACGTTCAAAAAGGACAAAATCTCAGGAAGTGTTTAAAAAGAAATCAGAACATTAATATGAGAAAATAGATTAATAATAGCCACTCTAACATTTTAAAAGGATAGACATGGTTTGGTTTAAGGTTATTTAAGAGATAACACAGTTGTAAGGAGTGTAAGCTTTAAAAGCATTGTTAGTTCGGTATTTAATAGAGAGAATAATCATTATTGTTTACTTACCCTTTCCACCATCGACAACGATCATACCGAATCTATCATCCTTAGCGGATTCAGTAGTGGTACCGGCGGTTTGAGATTTAGAGGGTTCCATAGTTATATATATCAAAGAGGGAGTCTTTCGATATATAGTAGAAAAGATAGGTGTAATTTGTTTTGAAATCCCTTGTATTTATAGGTTTGAAGATAAGTATTTACTGTCAAAGCAAGGTCCACAAACTTTGAAACCCTCATTTAAAAAATTCTGAAAACAGCAATACGAAACAGTTTTCGAAGATAGCAATGAAAAAATACAATTAAAGTTAAAAAATAAATCCAACATCCACACCATTAAAGTAAAGCAGAACGCCCCAATTCATCTTATGCACCTTTCAATTCTGAAATGGGAAAACTACTAATTCCGATAAGAGATCGAACAATAGAATTTTAATAGAAGTTAGTTATTAAACTCAAATTTAATGGTCACCGGTTATTGATTGGTGACTAATCGGTAAACCGCATTCCCAAAGCGGGGGGGTAACAATGGGAGAAATGGGAGAAATATATATCACAAATTGGCAACTAAAATCAAATAGCCGCATTGAGACACCTTGTCAAACTCCTAATACAATTTCAATTTTCTGTATTGTTGTATTTCTAATTATAACTGGCGCTGATTGTGGTTTATTTCACCCCTAACACCTACTACGTTCTTGTTATTGGTAATTACATGTTAGGGTATATTTGCCTTGTATTAAAATAACTCATAAATTAGTTACGTAGTGGCCATTACATACATTGATAATCCCACTATCTTTAATAGTTAGAAAATATGCCTATCAAAAGCAATGGTGAAGAAATGCAACTAATTCGATCCATTTGTTCACGGTCATCTAACAGCATGAAAGCCGCACGAAATACCTAAATTTCGGTAAAATTGCTGTAATTAAATACAGCAAGACTAAATTATTGAGACTGAACTATATGTACAATTATAAAGTTGAGAAGAAGAGACGAAAGGCCTCTTATTTCTACTTTTTAGCTTCTATAGATGGCCATTCCATATAGATTAAACCTGTGGAACAAATGCCTGGTAATCAATCTGGCTCATACGCTGTTGGGATATGCTCGCATTGGAACACGAAAAAACCACTGGATAGATGTCTGCATATATGGTTTTTTATCCATATGGAAATGTCATTTATGGGCGCTGAGGAATATAAATGAAGGCCATTTCCCCGGCTTTCTTCTTCCCTCTTTACGTTCATTTTTTTCACCTCTCTTTTCTCTCTGACTATTTGTACTGGTGCTAAGGGCATCGTACATTTATCATTCCAACGTTTTCTTATCAGGCCGTCATAATCTTATCTTATTGCTGCCATATCACATTTTAATAGTCTTATAATAGTTGATAAAATCGTATAGTTTCTAACGAGGTAAGATTACCATACTTTTCCCTCATCTTTGTGGTTGTGTATATCGTTCAGAGTCAAAAATGTCGTCATCATGAGTCGGGGTAGTGCCATGACGCTTCATGGCGAACCCTTATGTTGACACTTTTTTTGTGAAATTTGCACGATTCTAAGTTATTTTCGTGCGGTTTTCGATACTGTGGATTATTTTCAAGTTCTTTGAGCTTGCTTTGAGATATTTAAGTCAAAAAGGGGATTATATTGGGCACAATAAACGAGATAAAATGATTCTATGCAGTCTTTAGTCTTCTGAGAACAAATTTACCTCGAGCGTTCTGATATTCTATCCACAGAGATAACGATCCTTAAATATGCTCTTACTTTCAGTTTGGCAATATATCGTAGCTTTTATTGTAAGGAGATTAATCATATTCCAAAAGGAATCGCTTGGTAATCTCGGCAACTATCTCTCCCAGTGCTATCCCTGGTCTTATCCCGGCCGGTCTTTTTGACTCTATGAATAGCTTGAAATGAGTCTCTCACTCCCTTCCCTTTTAGGTATATATCTTCTAAATACTAGCTATTTATCTTTAAATGTCAGATAACACAAGACAAGAATCCTATGATGATGGTGTCATTTGTGAGTCTGTTTCACGAGGCCAATCAGATACTCTTGGGAAAATACCTTGGAATAAGATTATTTCATGAGACCAATCAGAGATACATGCGAAAGAAATACATTCCATAGATCGGGTATTACTAAAAAGATCGGCTGACCATCTTACAGAACAAGTGCCTGATAAATCTCAAAACAAAAAAGGGAAAGCTGATATCAGTGAAGAAATCCCTTACATTAAGAACAAAAATACTCAAAAGGATTGGAAAATGATGAATGTGCTCCGGTTAAAAATTATCCTTTTTTTTAACTTCAGTTGAGCCATCCTTTTCATTATCACCATAACGTGGTGAAGCTAAAGCTGATAATGTTGATCCAGTTTCAGCTAATATTATGAATTGTGAAGTGGTATCATAAC
Organism: Nadsonia commutata; assembly: GCA_030563525.1. Classification (NCBI taxonomy): domain Eukaryota; kingdom Fungi; phylum Ascomycota; class Dipodascomycetes; order Dipodascales; genus Nadsonia; species Nadsonia commutata. The sequence continues at coordinate 2,994 of JAKUCD010000120.1, forward strand.
ATACAGTTCATTGAACAACTTAGATTTAACCACTTCAGAGGCTGATTCTGATTCTGAATTTCGAAGGAATATTTATTTAGAAGATGATATACAAGCTCTAACTAATGAGTTGTCAAAGTTATTGAAAAAAGCAGGATTTAAGAAAGTCACGCCTGCCGAGAAAATAGAATTGAATATGCGTCTGGAAAATTAGGAATGATTCAATCGTGTATTTTAAGAAAGACTCTGATCTCCTTCTTTCAAACGGGCCTGAACTTTTCATAACATCGTTTTCAATTGTTTATTATTTATATTGCTATAATTTTTTGATCAAAAAGAAAAAAATGGTCAATATCGTTGCTGTTTGTATCCGACAAAGTAATAGACCATAATATATTTCAAGCGAAGAGTGTCCATTAATATTATTACACCCTTATAACTAAAAAGAATTGATATAGCTCACAAGAACGTGGGTTTCCCGGTTCACGCTTATCGCCGATGGGATGTTTACAAATGTCCCGTTTGGGCCAGAGTGGCTTGAGCCAGATCGCCGCGCCGTGTTTAAATCCTCACGCTTCATTCTTTCCTGGCTGCGTTTCTTATCTTATTGCAATTCTAGGACAGTTTTAAGCTAAAGCTTGAATTTTTATTCGGAAACATTTGGTGAGTTTTATCTCTTTCAGTCGCTGTGGGCGGCCGTGAGTAATGATTGCGCAACGGGTTCAAAACGTTATTGCCGTAATATCGACTTATATTTATTTTATTATATTTCTAACTTTGGTTATCATTCTTTTTTAGCGGCATCTTTGGTTACATCAACCACTTAATCCCCAAGACAAGGGGTCAAATTATTAATACTCTTCTTGAGGGTCTCCAATATCAAGAGTACCGTGGTTATGATTCTGTGGGTCTTGCCATTGACGGTTTATCTAATGGTGAAGTTGTCCTTTATCGTGAAGTCGGCGAGGTCGCCGCTCTTCGCGGTTTGATTAAGGATGCCAATCCTCCTACTGAAAATGTTGTAGATCCTCATGTCGGTATCGCTCATACTAGATGGGCTACCCATGGTCCACCTTTAAGAAAGAGCTGCCATCCTCAACGTTCAGATACTCGAAATGAATTCGTGGTAGTTCATAATTGTATTATTACTAATTTCCGTGAAATTAGAGAACTTCTTAGCTCTAAGGGATTTCAATTTGAGTCCGATACTGATACCGAATGTATCGCCAAACTAGTCAAGTTTATCTACGATGGTAATAAGGAACAAGACCTTGATTTCTCTCAATTAGCTAAATTAGTTGCGTCGGAACTTGAAGGTACTTATGGGTTAATTATTAAGTCCACTCACTACCCGGATGAAGTTATCTGTACCAGAAAAGGCTCCCCTTTGTTAATTGGTGCCGAGACGGAAAAGAAGCTTAAGGTTGATTTCGTTGATGCGGGATTCCCGGATATGGCAATCAAGGAAGATATTAAAATTGAATCTGCCATTAACCGTAATTTATTGAATGTTGCCGGTACTGGTAACTTAAGACATTCGCATTCGAGGGCCTTCCTCTCAGAGGATGGTATCCCCATGGCCACAGAATTTTTCATTGCCTCTGATCCTGCCGCCGTCATTGAACATACCAAGAAGGTTTTATTTTTAGAAGATGATGATATTGCTCATATCTACGAAGGTGAATTACATATTCATCGAGTTAGACGTGAAGCTGGTGCATCTACCATTAGATCTATTCAAACTCTTGAAATGGAACTTAATGAAATTATGAAGGGTGCTTTCGATCATTTCATGCAAAAGGAAATCTTTGAACAACCTGAATCTGTTATTAATACCATGCGTGATAGAATTGATTTTGAAAAGAAATCAGTACAATTAGGTGGTCTTAGATCGTTTTTACCAATTATTCGTCGTGGTAGACGTCTTATTATGATTGCTTGTAGTATCTCTTACCACTCTTGTCTTGCTACTAGATAAATCTTCGAAGAATTAACTGAAATCCCCGTTTCCGTTGAATTAGCCTCTGATTCCCTCGATAGAAAATCACCAGTTTTCTGTGATGATGTTTGTATCTTCGTCTCTCAATCAGGTGAAACCGCTGATACTATGCTTGCCCTCCAATACTGTATTGAAAGAGGCGCCTTAACCGTCGGTATTGTTAACAGTGTTGGTTCAAGTATTTCCAGAATGACTGATTGTGAGGTTCATATTAACGCTGACTCTGAAATTGGTGTAGCCAGTACTAAGGCTTACACTTCACAATATGTGGCCCGTATCTTTTTTGCGCTTTCAATCTCAGATGATAGTATTTATCGTCAAGGTAGACGTGAAGCCATTATTGAAGATCTTGGTAAAATTTCGGGTCAAATTAAGGAAGTATTAGAGCTGAATGATCAAATTAAGGAATTATGTCGTAGTGAATTAAATGATCATAAATCGCTTTTATTATTAGGTCGTGGTTATCAATTTGCTACCGCTTTAGGAGGTGCTCTCAAGATTAAAGAAATTTCTTATATGCACTCTGAGGGTGTTTTAGCCGGGGAATTAAAGCATGGTGTTTTAGCGCTCGTTGATGAGAATTTACCCATTATAATCCTTGCCACTCGTGATTCTCTTTTCCCCAAACGTATGAGTGCTATCGAACAGGTTACGGCTCGTAATGGTAAACCTGTTCTTATTTGTAATAAGGGTGATTTCAAATTACACGATCTTCAAACTTTAGAAGTTCCTGCCACCGTTGATTGTCTTCAGGGTTTATTGAATGCTATCCCACTTCAATTAGCTAGTTACCATCTGGCAGTTATGAGGGGATCCGACGTTGATTTCCCTAGAAACTTAGCAAAGAGTGCTACAGTCGAGTAGATTCAGGGTTTTTCTGATATTTTTTTTCTGCGAGATTCTTGGATCTGTTGTTTCACTTGCCATACGGTAGTCTATTTATTTCTCTTCGCTTTTACGTATTTTTCCCTTTTCCTTTTATCCGTTCTGGGTTTTATTTATTATAGGTAACTCCAAAGAACATTTTTGTTATTTTTGGCTTTAATAAATTAGTTTGATTCATGATTTTATGATGATTGTAGGATTTAGCTTTTTTTATTCTCTAGACTAACTATATAACTAAATAATTCAACGGAGTGTCTCCTACTTCAGGTCATCACTATTTCATGGGCTGCAGCATCTTTCGACGGCTACCTCGAACAGCAATGGTTTTAAAGAGGGGAATGAAAAGATAAATCAATTCACTTCAATCTCGACTCCAAACTCGATCCCGGAGATTTCTAAAGTGAGCCCTAAGTGTACAAGTGATGTAAAGGCATCCTAAGGCTTCATCCTCGAAAAAGAGCCATCAAGTCTGATAATGAAGAGAAAAAGAAATGGAAGAATCCAAATGAAAGAATGTTGGGATTTTATAGTAAAAATTGGCATTTTGTTACCCGGCTGTCATATGATGGTGATTCAGAGACCTCTTAACATTGGACCATAAGGATTTGAATGGAAGGAGCGAAGGCAGAGGCGTCAGATAGGATAACTTCAAGGGAAGGGAAATATTACCGAATATAAATATTGTGTTCGGAGTCTATATATTATATTTCTGCTTATTCATCATAGAGCCATGTCTTTATCCGATCAGCTTAATTCATTTAAAAATCGTGTGAAAAATGCGCCTACTATTCAACGACGAACGGTGCCAACTGGACCCTCGGGGGATTTGAAACGACCATCATCTAATTCCAACGGTTCTTCCTCGTCTTCTAATAATAATAATAATAACGATGCCGCTAAAAAGCGTAAAGTCGTGTATCAGGCCAAATCCACAGGGACCGCCTCGGGTAATCATGTTTCGACTCAACTTCATCACGCCGTAGAATACATCAAACGACAGGGCCGTCCAGTATCCTCGGATGATATTCAAGGGTACTTATCTATTCAATATACCGGGGTTTTATTCCAGCTGCTGAAGAGTGTGGAGCGTATTCAGTTTCATAAGGATGATAATACCTTTGAGTACATCCCCATTTTTAATATCAAGACCGCTGATCAGTTATTGACGTTTTTGAGATCACAGATTACTTATAAGGGTATTTCAGCCAAGGATCTTAAAGATGGTTGGCCGACATGTAATGAAGCTATCGATGAACTTGAGGCTAAACAAGATATTATTGTTACTCGTACTAAGAAGGAAAATTTACCTCGATTGCTATGGGCTAACACTGGTGGTAAAATTGGTACTATTGATGATGAATTCAAGAGTTATTGGAATAAGATTAAAATCCCCGATAGAGCTGAATTACCGGCCAAGTTAGAAGCGGCTGGTCTTAAACCTACGTCAGTTGATCCTGCTACTATTAAAAAGTCGGGAAAGAACGGTGATGATCGTAAACAAAAGAAGCCGCGTCGTGGTAAGGTTACAAATACTCATTTGTCTGGTATTTTAAAGTCATATTAGTTATGATTGCAGATTGTGTACCTTTTATCTCTCCACCGTCCTGAATTACTAATAAAACTGGTTTTGATCCTACCGTCTCTCTGGTATTTTCAAATCCTGATTACTGCGTTTATCGCGCATTCATATAACCTATATATGTCATGTTCATGTCCATAGTTTATTCATAAAAATACAAGACCTTTTGAATTGACATACCTTGAGTTCGATAGTGCGGCTGATCCCCTCATTATGTCGGCATATAAAAACATGTAAACTGATAACCCAGTTCAACCTCGTTTAAGGGCGAAGAAACAATAAGAAGAAATAATAATGTGTATTCTATTAGCGTCTACCGATCATAGTGATTAGTGAGTATCATCTATTGGAGGCTTTCATATATATATACATACTAACAGTACAGTCCATTAATCATATTGTCCAATCGAGACGAGTTTATTGGTCGACCCACTGCTCCGGCCCATTTTTGGGCATCCCCATTAGATACTGATCAAATAACTGATATCCTCGGTCCATTTGATCTAGCTAATGAAAGTCATGGTACTTGGATTGGAATGACTAAACAGGGTCGAATTGCCGTTACGTTAAATTATCGAGAAAGTGCCACTGATGAGGCCGTTGCGGCAAAAGCAGCAGGATTGAATAATAATGATAGATTAATATCAAGAGGTTTATTCCCTCGTCAATTTCTTACCTCACAATTAGAGCCTTCTGAATGGTGTCAAGAATTAGTTAATGACCATGGGGTAGCTAATATTGCTCGAGCTGGTGGTTTCAGTTTATTATGTGGGCATATTACAGTAAATCGTAAAACTCCTACTACCACCATTACCACCACTACCACTGAAGTAGATGTTGGTACATTTCAAGTGGTATCAAATCGCGGAATTGTAGCCCCTGTTCCAGGATGGGCACCCAAGGGATTTACATTTGGGATATCTAATGCATTGATTGGTCAATTACCTGAATGGCCCAAGGTGAGTATAGGTAAACAAAAATTAACTGAAACAATACAATTATCAGAGTTCGAGAATTGGGATCAAAATGCATTAGTTGATGGTTTATTTAGTGTATTGTCCCTTGATACTTTCCCATTAGAGGAAATTGATGCTGCTTATCCTGATCATAACTTGGAACGACGCGAAAGATTACTTGATTCATTGAGTAAGAGTGTTTTCATTCCAAAGATTTCGATCATTAGTAATCGATGTGGGAATGAAAGTCCTCCTCATGGTGAGCACTATGGTACGAGAACTCAAACGGTTATTCTAATTGATAAACTAGGTAAGGCCACTTACTATGAAAAGAATGATAACAACATCAACAAGTTTGAGTTTAATATAATTAATTAATAAGTGTATAAAGATCAATAAGGAATCTCTTTTTTTTTCTTCATTCGTCTTTTTTAAAGTAATATTTTATCACTAACTAATGTACAAGGATGGAAAACAGGGAAACATAAAACGGAAAGAAAAAAATAAACGGCATCATAGCCATTGCCAAAATTCGATAAAATAAAATTTAATAAGCCCTGATAGAGTTAAATGCAAAAAAGAACAGGAGAAGAGAAGATTGAACTTAATCTCTCGAGTCTTTTGGTAATACTTTCCCCAGTTCGTTTATTTATTTCTTGGACTTCTTTTCCTTCTTTTCCTTCTTTTCCTTCTTGGCCTTCTTTTCAGTGGGTCCAGAGTCTTCTTCCCCGCTACGCTTAGTGGTAGCAGTAGCAGATGCTTCGGGGAAATCATTAGCACCAAAACCGGTAGGGAAATGTCTCATTCTAAGACCCTCAATCTTAGCCACAATGGGCTTGGGTACAATAGTCTTTGAGAAATCAATTTCGGGGATATCGACATGTTCATAAATTTGGTAGAATCGAGAAATATCCTTACCGGGTAATACGGATAAAACTTCCTTATTAGCGACATTCTGTGACAGTACCTTAACACGTTGATTAGACTCATCTTGATCTAAATCTTCGGTAATTGCGTATTTAGTACCATCGACTTTGAAGGTGGGTTCAGCCTTGGGTACAAATGAAATGGGTAAAGTCTTTAATTTTGTGACATCAAACTTGGCTGGTAATTTAATTAACCAAATCTCCTTTTGTTCAGCCGATGATGATGAAGCTAAAGTTGTTGGTTGGGGCTTGAGGGCCTTAAATCCTCGAGGAGCAGTGAAAACGGTGTTGGTCGATTCGGAATCGCTATCTGAATCGTATACTCTTTCAGTAGATAAACTCATACTAGTTGTGTGAATAAATAGTTATATATTATATATACTACCTTATATGTGAAGAGAAAAAAATTATATCTACAATACTAAAAAAATTAATGGTGGGAGTTACCCTATTGTTCGGTAAAGATGTTTTGTCAGCGCTGAGTCAGTTGATTTGGGAAGAACGAATTTTTATTCAACACTCGCGATTCAACATTCATAGAGAAGTAGATTAAGATTCAAGCTTCTTTCAGGGATACTCAAGAATGAAGAGCATAGCATTATTAAGAAGTGGCGTCTTGGCTAGACCGTTTGCCCGTTTATCATCATCATTGATTTTCACTCAACACCGATCTCAGTCGACGTTATCAGCTGAAGAAAAGAAAGCTCGTGAACAACATGTACAAGCATTAAGTAAATACTACCCTGAATCATTACTTTCATCTATCGTGGCCGCTGAAAGTGCCATTGATCCTAAGGATTGGTCCAACCGTAAACCGGCTCAAACTCAATTTTCGCCATTATACAAGGATGATTTATCAAAATACGATCCGTTTTACGATCATGCACAAACTGAATGGACTGATTTATCAAAATCTAGACAACAAGTTCCTTATGAATTATTTACAGGTGGTGGTGAAATCCCTCGTGAATTAGAAGAAATTTGGAAGACTCAACATGAATTAGGTGATAAAAAGGCCGATAATTCACTTAGAGCTAGATCATTACAAGCTGATATTGAAAGAGCTGAAAGATTAGGTTACTCTGAAGAATTTTATCGTAGACTTAAATTTAAGACTATTATTATAAAGCGAGTGGTCAATCAAACTTCGAAGGGTAAAATTCCCTCAACGTTCGCCCTTGTTGTCTGTGGTAATGGTAATGGTATGGTAGGTATCGGTGAGGGTAAAGATTTAGTTACTGCCCCCATGGAAGCCGTCGTTAAGGCTAAATGGAGAGCTATTGCTAATATGGTTCATATTCCTCGTAATGATGATAGAACTATCTTTGGTCAAATTAGTCACAAGAAGGGTGCCGTTCATTTAACCCTTAGACCAGCACCTCCCGGTCATGGTTTAAGAGTTAATCATGTTATCGCAGATTTATGTAGATGTGCTGGTATTAAGGATTTAACTGGTAACACTTTCCATTCAAGAAATCCTCTTAATGTTATTAAGGCTGCCCTTGAAGCACTTCAAACAAAACAACCTATCCCCGAGCTCGCTGCCAAGAACAGAGGTAAGAAGATTGTTGATCTTAGACAAGTTTACTATACCCTTTAATATGTTAGAATAGTTTGAAAAGTTAATAATAAAATCTGTATATATTCGAACTCGAGCGAAACGAGAGTGAGTGAATAAAATTCATATTATCATTCTGATTCAAATTCCGCTTATAATTTACATTTTTAATGCCCATTTTTAACCATGATCAACCATTTTATTTGATACTTTATTATAAAATATACAGGGACAATATAAATGTCCTCTATATGAGGGTTATTTATATACGGAGCATATTTTTTCTTATCCCTCCTCCGAGGTGGCGTTTATTTACACATGTTCTTATGCAAACCGTTTAAGCCTTTTCAATAACTAATCTATCCGTAGCATACATGTTACTGATTTGAGCTTGTCTTTTCAAAATTTCAATTTGTTGCTTTGCTGATTCAATAGCTTTCTTTAATACCGCAGGATCATTAATACCACCATTGGCTCTGAAACCATCACGAGCACGTCGTAATGCGTATTCACGGAAATTATATGATGAGAATCGAGATCCGTGACGGATAAATTGACGGTAAAGGTTGAGCACTTCTGACATTTTTTGTTTGTGTAGGGGGGGTAATTAATATGATGGAGTCAGTGAATTGCGGATTTGATTAATTGAAGGTGAGGCAGATATTGAGTGACAATAGGGTAAGTTTGAAATCATTCGTAAAAAAGCGGAGTATAAAGTTAGCAAGTCAAGTAAAGATATCAAAAATACATGGAATGGGCTGAGAATGGGTAATTAATAAATGATAGGTATTTATAAATACATGCTTGTTATAAAGAAATTCCGTTTATTCTTACTCTGTTTTCGATTATTTCCGGCAATTCCTACATATCATATCATGTAACACCTTTCTGTTACAAACACATACTCGCTAAGAAAACGAATAAATTGGACAGAAATAAAGATGATGAAGAGAAATAATGTAGTTCTTTTATTATTATTCGGCATTTTAATAGCATTTTCCCACTGGTGATCTCTCGTGATAAAGTCATGCGGATGGAATTTAACATGACGTAAAATACTTATTGTATAGTGGCAAAAATCATGATCAATAACAAATCGGTCTTTTTATAAGTTGATTCTTAATGAAATTAACTAAGTTAAGGATAAATAGTTTAATATCTCTTTTTTACAATTTTATCCAAATAAAAGTTAAATTAAAAAGCCAAAATGAAAGAAAATAGAAATAAAAGACTAAATAATGTAAATATTATTGTATTTTTTTATCAAGCGAAATGAGTAATCACTGCCCAAGCTTGCCCGTATGCTGAATCTATAACATGCGAGGAGGAAACGGGATTGTTATTCTGATCTTATACGTAGGTTGGTTGGTACGCTGAAAATACATGATATATGCCAAATAACGTGAGTATCTGGTACCAATCCTCTTCATATCAGTGTTAACTTATCATCGTGTGACGTTTAAACGATAATGTTAAATGATTAAAACGGTCTTTGAGTGAATTATATGAATTCCTTTTTAACGCTTTCAAAATAGTTTCCGTTGATAATTGGAAGCGAATGGTAATTCACTAAACGTTTGTTTTAATTTTGGTTGTTATTACCACTTACAAAAATTAGCATGAATTAATATACTGGGAAGATAGAAAATGTACAGTTTAAAATTGAAAAAAAAATAAGAGGAGAGTAGAAGATATAATGTCCAAGTTAATAAAAGAATTTGCTTTTAATTCTATCCTTATTAAAGATTGAATAAATTAGAAAAATCGTAATACTCGCCGACCCAAGGGTCGAACACACAGCACGTAGGTATTCTTTCAAGTTTGTGACATATCAAATGTTATTCACTACACTAAATGAGATGCGAAAGGAATCACCAGATATTTTGGAAACGCGTATATGGAAACACGTACAAAGGCACCCATTACCCAGGTTCAATGTACGACAACTATCAATAATATACTTTAAATGAGATATATAATATAATAGACCAATGAAACTAAATGATGGAAAAAAGAATTTATCGGAAAACAGGTAAAAACATCCCTCAGGACGGGATAAAATGATTTACCATTTGGAAAGCGGGGGTTCCCCGCACCATACCGGAATAATTAAGGGTATGACGAAATGAAAGTGAAAGGTGAAAAAAAGAAAAACGGGGAAGAAGAAGGGAAAAGAAAAACAGAAAGAAAAAGAAAAAGGAAAATGAGAAAAGAAAAGCAGAAAAAAAAAATCAAGTTGATTCACGGCTTTCTTCGGCAATTGAGTGAGATGATGCGAACAAACCCCAACGTATAATCCTCGGGATCCCCTTTATCCACGATATATCAGTGTGCGTAGGGGACGATTACGATTACGTTTACGTGTATGATAAATATAAATATAGATATAGATATGGTGTGTAATGGAAATATATTTACATAGACCTGAATCAGGTACGCACTGGTGCCAAGGTAGCAATTAGCAAAACTGATGAAATAAGAATATTGAGTAGGCTATCTATCAGATAAGCGGTTTCCCGAAAGTGCAAATACGTAAATCCACAAATAGCCGAAAGCCGCCGACAGAAGTAAACACATTACAGCAAGCGATTGACCCCGCCGATTAGTCAGCGATAGCCGTGCGGTGGTGATGATATTCAGATCAATATAGATATATTTCGTGAGATTCGCTTTTTTTTGTTTTGTGATCTTTATTTTTCCCATTATCCTTCATTTATTATTATTCTTATCATCATAATGGACAGAGGCCGTCGCTCGAGAAGACACGGTATTAAACCGTCCACGACTATTGAACGCAGTTTACGTCGATCTCGTAGTGTGCCCAACCACTACAAAGTACACGAATTTCACTATGAACCCCGCCTAATAACAAACGAGGGACTTGAACCATCATTCAGTGACCCACCTTCCGTGGCATTATCGAGGAAATCTTCCACGGATACACATCAAAGTACTCATGCCAATAACCCCCTGGCCACCCTTATTGCGCTATACACCAATGAACACGGCGACGATTGGACTGCATATCATCATCCGATCCAAACACAATATACCCACAAACCCCCAGCGGGACCACAAGATCCTGAACCCCGCGTTAATCGTAACCATAGTCCCACGATACTAATATCACCACCCACTACATTTTATTCGGATGATAATGATAAACCCGCTTGTCCGCAGAAACGCCGACGTGATGGCGACGATAATGATAATGTTTGGTCAGGTATTTACAGATCATTACGGTTTCGACGATCGACAGATCTGGATATCTCCTCATCGAGGTTTCCAAATCTCAGGGAAGCTGCTTATTGAAGCTGCTTATAATTATTTATTATTCATTTTACAATATATTACGTATTATATATTATATATTTTTATTCCTTGCCACTTCTCCACAAATAATACCATATTCGTCTTTCTTATATAAATGAGTGGCCGGTAATTACCCTGCCGTTACGCCTGCCAAGCCAAATTTCAACCATCATGTCGCAAAATGAATCAAGTTGTCGATCCGTTTATGCTTAAATTATACCATATCACCGAGATATAAATTGTGATTACTCTTATATAATGTCTACCAAGGACCTAGATCGATACCCTGTTCAGTTAACCACGGGACCGAGAATAACCGTTAGCAAATTAATGCAAATGAACTCGGACGGTAGTACTAATTCAAAAACATCATCAAGAACATCATCAATGACATCGTCAATGACATCGTTTTCACAATCTCCAAAATCTTCGTCTTCGTCAGAGATATCTGAACCACTGCCTAAAAACTCATTATCTAATATGAGCAGACGTAATACTAATGCTGCTAGTATACTTTCAATATTCAAGAAAGGTAAGGGTCGATCAGTATCCGAGACAAAATCTAGTAGTAGTACTGGAAAGAATAGGAAACGCATAAATTCATCAGCTTCTCAAGTATCATCTTCAATGATATCTTTACCGTTTAGTGTGGAGAATTCCGAACCCAATGATTTTACCTCGACACGAACTATCCCACTTAAATCATCACTTCGACCAAATACAAGATCATTTTCGCAGTCTTCTACATCATCAAATATAAGACCTAAAATTCCGGCCAGAGCCTCATTATTAGGTCCTCAAGATTTACAACCTTACTTGACAAGAGATACCCCAACGTTTGATAATAAAAGTTATGAATTATCAATACTTGAAATTCCAGTATCACCAACGTCAATGTATTCACCAGTAATGTCCAATTTTGAATTTTCCAATCCACCGACTGAACTGGAGTCGGAATTTGGATTCACACAGGAGCCGGAATTACAGGAGCCGGAATTCATATGGGAACCAGAATTTACACAGGAACCAGAATTTACACAGGAACCAGAATTAGATTTCCCAAGAAAATCAGAATCAGAATTTCCTCAATCTGAGTTAGCATCTTCAGCGGAATCACAAAATGAGAGATGGTCAAGTCATGTTGAAATTGGATTTAAGGATGAGGAAGGGGAGCCACAAGAACAAGTCCACGCCGCGGAAGAACCCGATCCCTTCGAGGCCGACTTAACATTCATAACCAAACAAATGACTAATTCATCAACTGAATCAACATCAAAACCATCATTTGTATCAACTAGATCACGTCTTTCATCAATAGTTTCATCAAGGGCATCAATGTATAGTGTAACACCATCACCTCGAGAGAGAAATTCATTTCATCGAAATTCACAACGAAGTTCATACCTTGAACCCGATTCATCACAAGCAACAATTGGAAATCGTAAATCTACCATCACAATACATTCCATTGATAATAACTCCTCATCAGAGATAAATCGACAATTACGTGAATCATTACAAGGTATAAAACGATACTTAGAATACACAACAGCATTATCCGAACAAAGGATATCATACTTGACTGATCAAAATAAACAATTAGTTGATTTATTAGCTGCATCAACTAGTATTATATCAAATCGTGATAGTGATGAAATGGAGGAAAGGAAATTACAATCATCTCATCCTTATCAGCCGTTAAAGTATTCAGTTTCTCAATCCAATCATCCAAGGTATAGGAATGTCCCCGCCCATTCAACGGTTGATGATGAGGAAACTTTTTCATGGGAACCACCTGCTGCAAAGGTTACGGTTGCGGTGTCACCACAGAAGATGAATATGAATAGGGAATCGAGGGGGAGGGTGAGATGTGGTGTTATTAAACCGTTGTTGCCGGTTGGTAACGAGTGACATACTATGAGCCCAATGAGTAAGTACACTAATGCTTATAGTTAAACTCTTGCCATTTTGATAAATAGGCATATTGATAAAGTACATAATATTTTTCTTTTATTTTTAATTTTTTTTTTCAGAGTAACCTTTTTTATATATTGATAAAGTAAATTATATAATGATAATGATAATTAAGTTAATTTTATCATGAGTAATGGTGACGGACTCACGAATTTACCCACTCACCCACACACACATTTGCTAAGCTCGAGTTCGCTCGCTCGTTACAGAGGTAAATTAATAATATTGCAAGTATTCATATAAGCGTTTGGAACAATTTCCAAAACTTGATTCCTAGCAAATGAAGTCTTTGGGATATCATTAACCTTTGCCGCCATCAAATACCCATAAAGCACCTGAATAACACTATGATGAGCGATAATTAAAACATCACCTGAGAGACGCTCTAATTCTAAAATCAATGGCTCCATACGAACGGCAAGATCATGATATGATTCAGCTCGGGGAAATCTAACATGATAGGGATCGATCAATGATGTCTTATATTCTTCAGGGTATTGTGAAGCAATTTCATCAATTGTTAAGCCGTCAATATCGCCAGGATTTAATTGAGATAATTGTGGTCTTTGACGAGTCTTGATACCACGATCATGAAAGGGTTTTGATGTTTCAATGGTACGACGACGTGTTGATGTCCAAACGATTAAATCGGCTACATTAGACGGGGTATTAACTCCACTGTAACTGGGTGATTTAGAAGAGGAGGTAGAAGAAGAATTAGTTCCACGCTGTTTGATACGATTTAAAATAGTTGTAGCTAATACTTCAGCATAAGATTGACCCTGTTGTGATAATGAGGGATCTTGTTTATAATTAATTGAAATTGGTTTAGGTGTTTTTGCGGGGTCAATATTACTAGGCACGGACGATGAACCACAATTAGCGAAATAAACACAACCTTGCTTTTGATGAGCATTCATAAGAAAGAATAAGACACGATTAGCTAAATAACCAATTCGATTTAAATTATTAGTAATAATCTTTTGTGATATATTAATAACTTGAATCCAAGAAGCATCCGATTCAGCGGCCGTGGATAATGATTGATAATTAGGGATGGATAACGCAATTCTCTTAAGGTAATGGGCCACGGCAACTTCAGAATCCCAACCTTTATAATCAGGTGAAGTAATTTTAACGTCTTTGACATTTCTCGCCACGATATGTTCATCAGTACAAATACTTTCAATGAACAAGACTTGAATACCCTTACTCTCAAGGGCGTCCTTGAGGTTACCACGCATCGCAGGGGTTGGGTTAACACCATCATAAATCGCACATTGACCTAAATCATCGTTCAAGAATTTAGTTATATCATCAAGGCAACGATTCACAACCTTATGACGAACTTGATCCGACCCATCTTCATCATCATAACGGAAATAATCATCGGGTACGCTATTGAACCCCTCTTCACCGGCATATTCACGTCGATAGTCCCCAAGATGGAATGGATGAGCCTTGACACCCAACCATCGTAGATAACGAGTTAACGAAACCGAGATATGAGTTTTACCTCTAGCGGGCAACCCGACGAGAACAATACAAATCTTGCCGGCATGAAACAGGGACCCCGATTCGGTAGAGTATAACTGGGCTGGGGAAATATCCGAGGCATTGGGTGTAAGATGAATACCATCAATTGATGCCTCGGAGGTGGCCGTAGGCGTGGATACCGATGAGGTAACCATGGTATGATTAAGCAGGACCCTCGGCGAAGCCGTTGGAGTCGCTGAAGCCGTTGGAGTTGCTGACGTCACCGAGGGTAAGTTCAAATCATCGGACACAAAGGCAAACGCCGACTGCGATTCCGACGCTGATTCCGACGCCGAATAGTCCGACGCACTGACGAGATCAGGAGTCAATGAAAAGTAAGGCCCTCTCGAGGCCGTGGCCGTATCAGAGGGCGGCAGAGGAATATCGATAGGCATGCTTGGACTGAAAGAAATATATTTTATATGACGAAACTCGGAGAATTGGCGAAACACAATCTCTATTTACTACAATCGAGCCCAGTTGAAGGTGTGTCAATTGTAATCAATTGTGGGGAGAACGGGAGGTTTACTCCGGGAATCTCCGTGATAGTGAATGTCAGCATTAGGTAATTCATCACGTAACACTCACTAGCTAGTCCAGCTAGTTCATATAGAATAGTGATTACGTCAGATTTCGTCAGCAGGATACTATATTGATGCTCGCGGCGCGGCGTCATAGGTGACTAATCAGAGGCCACGCTCTTTCATCCTTGTTGCCTGCGATGTTCAATTCAACACCACCACAACGATCTAAACCTTCACAGAATATCGTTTGACCCCCCCCACTTCGTTCATTTGAGCCCTCATCGTTCTTGCTGTATTGCTATCGTTGTTTCCGGTGAAGAAGAATCGTGGACAAATACTGAACTGTCTGTGAACTACCTGTGGATCACGTTAACCCCCCGCCGCAAACCTAGTGCCTCATTCAATTCAAGTCAATTGAATTCAAATCAATTGAATTGTAAATCCAATCTAATTCCAATTCTCCAATTGAAATCCAAATTCTAGTCTATTTCTAGTTATTTCCAGTCTATACCTCGAATATCCGTGTGTTGTTAGCCGTCCTACCCCACCTATCATCACCGCTCTGCCCCCCACCGTCGCTATGTCGAATGAACTAATTCATGAACAAGTCCAGGATGGACGTACCGGCGAAACCAAACAACTCATGTACACGCAGGGTAAAGTTGTTGGTTCCGGTTCCTTTGGTGTCGTTATTCAGACTAAATTGTCTCCCTCGGGTGAAGATGCTGCCATTAAACGTGTATTACAGGATAAAAGATTCAAAAATCGTGAATTACAAATCATGAGATTAGTATCTCACCCTAATATCGTTGAACTAAAGGCCTTTTTCTATTCCACCACTGAAAAGGACGAATTGTACTTGAACTTAGTATTAGAGTATGTCCCCGAAACCGTTTACCGTGCACTTCGTTTCTTTACTAGAGCAAAGATTTCAATGCCTCACCTTGAAGTTAAATTATACACTTATCAATTACTAAGATCTTTAGCTTATATTCATTCGCAGGGTATTTGCCATCGTGATATTAAACCTCAAAATTTATTACTAGACCCTCGTACCGGTATTTTGAAACTATGTGATTTTGGGTCTGCCAAGATCCTAGTTACCGGTGAACCAAACGTTTCTTATATTTGTTCACGTTATTATCGTGCCCCGGAACTTATCTTTGGTGCCACTAATTATACTACTAAAATCGATGTTTGGTCAGCTGGTTGTGTTATGGCAGAATTAATGTTAGGTCAGCCTCTTTTCCCCGGTGAAAGTGGTATTGATCAATTAGTCGAAATTATTAAAGTCTTGGGTACTCCATCATTAGATCAGGTTAGAGTCATGAACCCTAATTATCTTGAACATAAGTTCCCTCAAATAAAACCTCACCCATTCAGTAAGGTTTTCCGTAAAGCATCCCCTGATGCAATTGATTTAATTGCTAAATTATTAGAATATTCTCCTATATCTCGATTATCAGCAATTGATGCAATGGCTCACCCATTCTTTGATGAAATTAGAGACCCGTTATGCCGATTACCTGATTCTCGTAATCCTCAGGGCCCAATTCGTGATTTACCGCCCCTTTTCAATTTTTCAGCTCATGAATTATCAATTAAACCAGAATTAAATCAGGTTTTAACTCCTCCTCATGCTAGACAATGGCTTTATGATTCTCAAAGAATTGATATTAATAATTTCGTTCCAATGAGTAAGGAGCAGTTGAAGGTTTCTTTGGAGTAAACATGCTATGAGCGGAGCGAGGACAATATTCAATCTTACACCTCTCTCACTCACCCCATTTACTCATTTAACTCATTCACTTAAAAAAAAATTAAAAAAAATTAAAAAATTAAAAAAAACCAATTAAGGAAGGAAAAGAAAGGATTGTCGTTACACATCATAACATACATATCATATTTATTCTTATTTTATTATTTATCATCATCACCATCATCGCCATCATCATCATTATTATATTATATTTTCATTTCATTTCATCTTCACTTTTATATAATCTTATATATATATATATATTTATTTATTTATTATTATTAATCTCTTATTATCATAAAAACGAGTACCCCTTTAACCTAGCTTAAAGTGAGTACCCCTCTTACAGTGAGTACCCCTACGGCGAGTTCACTTACAACCAGCCTTAACAAAAGTGAGAGTTAAAATGAAAGCTTTTATATACTCTTCTAGCTCAATCGAGCGAAGCGAGATTGAGTCATTATATACCAATAGGTTTGAATTATTATTAAAATAGACTATAATAGATAACCATTTTAAGAGAAAATAAATTTTATAAAGATAAGAGATATAAGATGTAGACATTTTCAATTGATCGCTCACTCACTCACTCACCCACATACTATGTTTGCTCTTAGTATGTTCGCTCTTAGTATGTTCAATCTTTGCTCGCTCGCTTATTCACTCTCTTGTTCAGTTCTTCTTTGCTTTTCAAATTCCAATTGTTCATAAAGCATCTTAAAAGCAACAGTATTAGCTTCAGGTGTACCAATAATTGTAAATTCTCTTTCACCAGTTTGTTCATCAGCTAATTTTGAGATTGAAATTCTTGCACCTGACACTCTACGAATATGTTGAATCTTATTACCTTGTTTACCAATTAAACAACCAACCATATCGACCGAAATTGATAATTTATCAGCGACTTCATTTTCATTAGGGATCATGCTATTATTAATGCTATTATTGTTGTTATTATTACTGCTGTTATATCGGCTCGGTTGATTGTTATATGATC
Source organism: Nadsonia commutata (assembly GCA_030563525.1). Lineage (NCBI taxonomy): Eukaryota > Fungi > Ascomycota > Dipodascomycetes > Dipodascales > Nadsonia > Nadsonia commutata. The sequence goes on from JAKUCD010000120.1 coordinate 20,978, forward strand.
GAGGATTATAACGAGGATTACCGTTATATGTTGATGTAGATACTGGGATATTGTTATTATTTAAATTACTATTATTCTGATAACGTTGATTATTGTTGTTTGCATAAACGTAATGAGAAGCATGGGGTACATAGGCGATGGTACCAGCTAAGTTATCAGCATCCTTAATTAGACAAGAACCAATTTCTAATAAAGCTAATTGTAAATTATTCGCAGTACCTTGAATTTCAACAACACGTTCAGTTGATTGAGGTAACATATCCTTTGATGCCACCATTTTAATACTAAAATTTTCTTGAATACTTTTAATATTAACACCAGCTTTACCAATAATAATCCCCATTTGTTGATGATAAATTAGTAATCTTAATGTAACTAATCCACTATCCGGAGCGGGAGTTGGTAATAAAGAATTTTGATGATATTTAATCCCAACCGGTGGTGAATCAATAAGGGCTTGAGCTACCATACCATAAGCTCGCGCAACACCATCAACGGAACCAGCAATTGTCAAAATTCTTTCTGGCACACCATTAGCTTGTTTAGATACACCGGCCTTGACTTGAGTACGTTCACGTAATTCATTAACGGTTGAACCGGCTTTACCGATAACAATACCAGCTTCCTTAGTGGTGACGAGGGAGCGTAAAGTTAATTGAGGTCCTAAGGGTTCAATAGAATTAAAAGATTCATCTTCAATTAAGGGTTCATTCTCAGCGACTTGTTCAATTTGTTGTTGTTGTTGTTTTTCAGTTGAAGTTTCAACGGTTGAGGCTACGATATCACTTGATTCAATCAAGGGCTTTCCCTCCTTAACAACATCACCACGTTGTTCTTCTTGCGAGAAATTAGACTCGAATAATGAGTCGTTCTGCTCAGCTTGAGTATTTACTTCTTCAGTCATTTTTGTCGTCGTAATAATGATTCGTATAGTTAACAACGACGCGATGAAAAAGTGGCGAAGTGGGACTTTTGCTGGGAGTTTCTGTTTACAAACGAGAATGTGAGTTAATGATTAAATTAAACTATGTAAAATTAAAAAGATGTAAAATTAAATGTATATGAATGAAATAAATGATTATATGCGTGAGTGATAAAACTCTGATGACGGTGATTCTAAAAAACATATGTCGCTACGCTCATATGTTTTTTAGAATCCTACGATATTCTTCAAGGTATAAGTAACGACAATTGTTAAAGTAACAATCAAAACACAATATTGAAAGATCAACATTGCCGAAACCCAATCTAACTCCTCATGATTATCACCCGGCGGTGTATATAATGCCGTTAAATAAATCTGTGAAGTTGAACCCGGTGTACCCGCTGATACAATCATAACGAAAATTGCCATATAATTATCTTTATCAATCCAACCAATTTTAATTAATCTATTAATGACTAAAACACCGAAAATGGGTAATAATGCCAATTTAAATAATGACATACTCAAGACACTTTTCCAGAATCCGGGGGGTAACTTTTTCAATTTTAATCTTGACATTGTTGCACCTAACATTGCCATACCAGATGGTACAGCTGCATTACCCACGAAATTAGTGATATCCATAATAAAACTAAGTACCGGCAAGCCATCAGGGGCATCGGGTAATGATGTCGCTTCACCGTTATCGTAAAACAACCGTCTGACTGGCTTAATAAGGGTAATGACAACGGCAATAATAAGCGCTAAACTTGGTGGCCGTAAAAAATTAATCATTAATTGATAAAGGTAAGAACGAACCATATGAATAATTTCCTTACGAGTATATTGAATAGTAAACATTGATTTAAGTGTCATCTTACAGTCCTTCTTGGTATACTTATCATCATCAATTGTAATGTCTAATTGGCCATTATCAGCCGACATCGATTGTTGATTAACTGATCTTTGAATAGTATTTATTTTACGAATCATTTCAAATTGTGAATAATTATCAACGACATCATCAATAGTTTCACTAGGTCTAACACGATCATTATCATCAACGTCAAATGATGAATTTATCGTAGAAGCATTGGCTAATGGTAATTCAGTAACTGATGAAATAGCACTATTATCACCTCGGACGAGAGATTCAGCACGAGTCCGCTTATTATATTGTACATGGGGGCTTAACATACCAACTGCTGCACTATCCGATACCGCCATACCAAAAGCTGGTGTAGGAAACGTGGCGGTGGCGGTATTAACGTTTGATCCCTGAGTGTGAAATGAAACTCGACGTGATTTAGTACTAGCACTACGAGGTCTTAAGTTATTAGGTATGTGTAAAACGATGTCCTCATCTTGATCATCGGTAATAACGGCCGAGTCCTCGTTCTTTCCGTCGTTAAAACTACCCACATTAGTCTCTTCATCTTGAGCTTCAATCAAACGATCCTTAAAATCAGATTCAATCAATCGGTACCCACCGAAATTGAACAGAGCGATAGTGAAACAAAACATAAATGCAATAGCGTATGAGGTACCCTTTGCACCATCAGTGGCGGTGAATAGAGTACCCTGAGCCAGTGTAGTCACATAAGCAACGGGTAAATCACCAGCATTGTTCAACATACCGGCAATCATCATCCCACCACGCCAGTTACGGGGGACAGGTGTGATTTTATTAAGGATACAGCCGACCAATAGACCTAAAAGTTGATAAACGAATCCAATAAGTACGATAATACCTACGGTACGAATCTCTGAAATATCAATAGTGGTAATAATACGTGAAAACACCAGACATGGTGAAAAACAGTTGACAATAGCAATGGACATCTTTTGACAAAATTCAATCGTGAATACATTCTTCCGTGCCAAAACGAACCCAATACCGGCGTTAAGAAAGATCTTAATCATGGGCTTGATGGAGATGTAGATAGCATCACCAATAGATATCGAACCCGACATGTTGTTTACGTGTGGGCAAACAGATTAGCTTCAAATTCCCCAGAAAAATGTCGTGGGTCTGACAATGCCAATACACCCGGTCCAGGAAACAAGAATATAAAAGAAATCTCCAGATCTGTGGATTTGTCCCGGATAAATGCCATTGGGTTCATTGGTATTTCCCGAGATGATCCTGCAATATGCAGCATCGGGAATTCGAGTGGCCCCCACTTCGGCTATTGGTGGGTGGGTATTTAGCTGCGTCATTTGACGTTGCCGTTGAAAACTTTGTTAAATGGGGGTGACGCTGAGTGGAGTGACGCGGCTCGAGAGGCTGGTAGGCCCTTGCGGCTCTGAATTGGCTCAAGGGTCACATGGGGCTTGAACGGCTCATGTACGCCGCATGCACATGTACGGCTTTGATAATGAGCCGCAAGAAAAGTTTGGCTTCTCACATTTTTTCTCATTCAGCATGCATCAAATTAGACCCAACTAAACCTTCTGGTGATCCCAATATCGGTTTTTTTCGATTTCCATAATTAATATTCATATTCAATATGGACTCTAGAACCCCTGTGTCACCTCCCAGTAAGAAGATTAAGCTTGATGTTAGTGAGCCAGTAGCTGCCGCTCCTGTCGCTACCCCTGTCGCTACCCCCGCTGCTCGTCAACCCGGTATTGCCCCAATCAAGGCTGAATACTTAATGCCTAATATCCCCAATGCTTCCAGTACGGCAGTTATTATTGATGATGATATGGCTGAATCCGCTGGCTCAAAGGACTCTGAAAAGCCAGCTCATGGTAAGAAGAAGCGTGGTCAAAATAAAGGTAGACGTTTGCAGCAGGGTAAGGATACAGTGAAGTTATGTGAATTTATTAAGAAAGCCGTTGATAATCAATTAGAAATTACCGTGGGTAGTACCGAAGGTACTGTTGAAGCTTCTGCGACTAATGAAACTGTGATTCCCCCCGTAGTTGCTAGCGAAGCTGTCGTTGAGGCTACTTCTGAAGTTACTACCGAAACTCCTGTCGCTGAAGCTCCTGTCACTATCATCGTTGACAGTCTCCCCACAACATGTCCCTACGGTGACGGTTGTAAATACGAACATGATCTTGATAAATACATCGCCTCCAAGCCCGTTGACATTGAAGGTACCTGTCCCGTATTCAATGCCATTGGTTGGTGTCCTGCTGGACTTAAATGTCGTTGGTTGAGTAGTCATTTCGATTCTCAAAATAAAAGAATTATCGTTGATCAAGCTAATAAATCACTTAATGAATCATCATTCAAGGAAAATGGTAAATTAGATGGTAATGTACTTAACGATTTACAAAAGAAGAAATTCGTTTTCGAAAAGAGTGAAGAAATTGTTAAATACTTAGATAGCGTCATTGAGTCTAATCGTGTACATCATCATGGTAAAAAGGATGAAGCTGGTAACCCTCAAAATGATGAAGAAAAACGTCAAGCTTCAAAGGATGCAATGTCAGAATACCTTGAAGCTCCCGCTTACTTTGCCGCTGAAAAGAAAAAATTAGATTTACGTGGTAAATATATCGTATCTCCCTTGACTACCGTGGGTAATTTACCTTACCGTAGACTTATGAGAACATTAGGTGCTAATCATACTTATGGTGAAATGGCATTATCATTACCCCTTATTCAAGGTCAAAAGTCAGAATGGGCTTTAACCCGTTCTCACGCTGAGGAAAGTAATAACTTTGGTGTTCAAATTACTGCCGGTAAACATTGGCAAGCCATTAAGGCCACTGAAGCTATTACTTCATTAGTCGGTGGTAGTGGTCTCTCTGAGATCAATCTTAACTGCGGTTGTCCTATTGATTTAGTTTACCGTGCTGGTGCCGGTTCTGCACTTATGGATAATGCAGGTAAATTAGCTCGTATCGTACGTGGTATGTCAGCGGCAAGTGGTGATATCCCGATTTCAGTTAAGATTCGTACTGGTACTAAGGATAATAATCCTACTGCTATTTCCCTTGTCACTCGTTTAATTAATGATGGCCAAACTGCCGCTATTACTTTACATGGTAGATCACGTCAACAAAGATATACTAAATTAGCTGATTGGGACTACATTGGACAAGTCGCAAAGACTGTTAAGGAGTTAGGCCAATTAAAGGTTGAAGAAGATTCTCGTGCCGTTAACCCCTGTATTGTTGGTAATGGTGATTGTTACACTTGGGAAGATTGGCATAATGCTGTCGATAATCATGGTGTTGATAGTGTAATGGTTGCTCGTGGTGCATTGATCAAGCCTTGGATTTTTGAAGAAATTAAATCAAAGCAATATATTGATAAATCTGCCACTGAAAGATTAGAATACTTGCGTCAATACGCTAACTTCGGTTTAGAACATTGGGGTACTGATGAATTTGGTATTAATCAAACTAGAAGATTCCTCTGTGAATTCATGTCATTCACTCATCGTTATATCCCTATTGGTATGTTAGAGTACATGCCCCCTAAGATGAATGATAGACCTGGTAATTGGAAGGGTAGAAATGAATTGGAGACTCTTTTAGGTTCTAATGATTACAAGGATTGGATTAAAATTACTGAAATGTTTTTAGGTCCCGTCGGTGATGGATTTGAGTTTACACCCAAGCACAAATCTAATGCTCATTAAGCGAGAATGTTTGAAAAGAAATTTGAATGTGAACGAGTATTGAAATCCCGAAAAAGAAATTACCATCAACTATTTATCTTTATAGAATGAAATTAAATAATAAAAATATTAAAAAAATGCTTTGATTAAATATACATGCGTAAATAAAAAAATTACTCGAGTGAGTGAGTAATGGTAGATAAGAACAAGCTAATTAATTAAATAACTAACTAACTAACTTAGTTACTCAGTCACCCATTCACTCAGCCACTCATTCATGTTCGCTTCGCTCGAGTTCAATCAAGCTTCTTATCACCAACGATAACGCCTTCTTGCTTATTAAGTTCATCACTAACTCTTTCATATTCCCTACTCAAACTTTCTGATTGGGATTTAAGAGCTAAAATTTCCTTATCCTTCTTGGCTAAACTATTATTTAATTCATCAATTTTCTCTTCGTGAACCTTGACGGCAGCGGTATCTTGAATAACGGTAGTTTCCTTTTTACCAGCACCGTTCTTCAAGGTATAATATTGTTCCTTTAATTCTAACAATTCAAAGACAAGGACATAAGTACGATTTAAAATCAATGATAAAAATAATGTGAATCCACACAAGTACATATTACGTTGCGCATAAAACTTTCGAGCTTGAATCTCGGAACGATCAGCTGAAACAAATCCGCCAACCGGGTTAGCAGCAGCAGCATTCACATCAGTAGTGGTATAGTAATCTTGTTGAACTCGGTAAACCCTATTAACACTATCCACAAAGAGCAATAAAATGAAAATAAATATAAACTTGAGCCCTAATAATAACTTTTCTAAAGTATTGATCTTGGAGAAAACAAGCATCAATTTAACGCGAATTTTATAGGGGAAAGGGGTAACAAGAAGAAGAAATGTTACCATTTCAAAAACGAGAATGAGAAATACCTAAAGAATGACAATTGTTAGTTATTCGCCACGTTTTGCCAAGCACAGCCTGATCGATGCTGCCCTCAAAAGAAAAACGACCAATCGTTGTTACCTTTTCAACGGTTACTTACCAATGAGTAGTATAAAGTCATTTTGAAAGTATACTGAATATAATTATAAAGAACTTTCCAGTAAAAAATCACAAACTAACAATGTCAATTGAGTGAAAAAAGTCAAGTGGTCAAACTTCAATCCTGGTTTATGACGTTGTTGATGAACCCAAGGACCCTAACCCGCGTAGTAGCAAGTATTGACCACAGGCGGTTTTAGGCGAGGGAAGTGAAAATGGATTTTATTCGTAAGGAATTCAGGCGAATTAGAATTTTCGGTATAGAAATATAATTATAAGGTATAAAATGCCTCTAGAACTTTTTTTGAGTAAAAATCCCGCGTTTTTGATAATTCCACCGCTGAGCGATATGCCTTGATGATTAAACTTTCAAAATAAAAGGGCGTCTGGTGTAGTTGGTTATCACATGCGCTTAGCATGCGCGAGGTCCCCGGTTCGATTCCGGTGTCGTCCAAATTTTTATATTTATTTTTACCCACGATTACGGATAATAATGGCTTATATTTTACTTAGTCTACTATTAGAATGAGTCTCCTTTTTAGTTAATCAAAACGATGATAGAGAGCAATAAATGAGAAAATAGTGACAGCTACCAGGTACTCGTTGGGATTATAATAGACGGTTAATCATGAAGTTTGAATTATATATACATCTCGTGTTGGCCTAGCAGCGGTGATTTAAAATTTTGGTATAAACAATAACCACTTGAAGGTTATAAGTGAAAATCTGTAGCAGAACACTGGAAAGGGTATGATAAAAGCAGCTCTTTCACTAATATGCCATTGTGAAGACTCTACAAGATGAACACAAGACCGTTTCCACATATTTTAGGGTTCATCTGATATATAGAAAGCAGGTAAATCATGCTTTGCAATGAAGATTTCAAGAGATTTTAGGTTTATTATAGCCGATTCCCAAGCGTATGCGCCCTTAAGCGGCGGCATTATATGGGCTTTGATGTTTAGCGATTGAAGCGGGTTTATTGGTTAAGATTGGCAAACATCAGCTATATATATTTCGATATTGATATAATATTTATATTTTCAATTTATATTTATATACATAATTATGATTATGATGATATATCCATATAGAAGCGAGCATTGAAGTCCATTGTTACTATGCCAACAAGGAGAGGCGGTCCGTTACCTGGGAGACGTGCGGGTACGGCATGTGAATTTCGCTTTCCATGGCCATAATCACACCGGCGGTTGTTAAAAACTATACGGATTTGAACCCACTTGGGGGGGCTAGAAAAATATAAATACGGGACATAATTTCACGCTCTTTCTCGCTCTCACCTTATATATATTCCCATTCAATTATCTTATTAATAAGCATAGTTACTCCGCACCAGTACTGGTACGTATCTCCAAACACTTCGTTTGTTTTCAAGCATCTAATCTCACCTTTGATTCTCTTTGAAGATAATTCATGACGTCAATATTTCTCCAAGCCATACCCTGTAATATATAGAAGTACACATAGCTAGTCTAAGCTAATTTGACTCCCTGCGATAACGCTTATATTTGATCAATCAAACAGCGGGCGCTTAGTGCCCTCCAATGCCCCTTATTTCAATTTCTTGTTATTCATCGTTTAACCCGCTAAAGCTTTGGTTGCTTTCAGTCATGTAGTTTGTTGTTTCTTGATTGACAATTTTTGAGGTAACATTATTTTAATTTAGTTCTATATCGTTGATAACTATTCTCGAAGATTTCCTCTTCTAGAATCTAATCCCAGATTTGGTTTTGCTCGGGCGTATAATGACCCTTGCGGGAAAGGCTAACTTTAACGATTTCTATTTATATAAACACCTGCCCTTAACCTCCTTTGTTTTTTTGTGAGATCAACAGTTTATAATTATGTTTTCTCGCCTAATGCTTACAAATATTTACAATCCGGTTAATTATTATCTTTTTTCATAACTTGTAATAACTTGTAATATTACTAACGCTCATTATCACTATTATTCCTCAAATTCTCCATTCTATTAGCCCGTCGTTAAGTTACACGATTTTATGTAGTTCAAAAAATTACTTCCTCTATATATTTATTCCATGTCATCCATTTAATCAAAAGTAGTAGTATTTTTCAATTTTTCCTAATGTAAGGCTCACTGGTCCCATGAAAGATACTTCTTTGTGTTTCCTCGTTTCCTTACTAATTGTACTGTAATATGCTTTATCGATTAAATATTTTGTGATCGTCGCTTTGCGGCCTGTGAGGTTTTGTTTGTTGGCTGTTTGCTTTAAGTGGTTAAAAACTCATTATAGTTTTGTTCAATCCAATCAAATGATAGGGAGAATTTAACCAAGCCACAACCAGCCTCAATTATTTAAATGCATCTTATACAGCAATAAAATCAAAAATCAAAAATCAGTAATCACATCTATTTTTCTCCAATTTTCCGCCTGTTTATTTCCAAAAAACAATTTAAAATCCTACCCATATAAAAAACCAAACGTGAATTAAAAATAAATAAATAAAACAATGAAATGTTAATAAAAATAAGAGTATACAATACAATGATGTAGTTATTTGAGTAGGTAAGCTATTTAGATGTCTAATTAAGTGGTTTTAATTGTATGGTATGATACTCTTATCTACGGTTTTATGATGTGCCGTCTCCGCGGTAACGGAAACAAGTGAGTAGATCCGAGAAACCAGTAGATTTAAACCGCTTACTTGGATAAACACTTATAAAGGGCGTAAAGATGACAAGATGCTGCTTTTTAAATCTGCCTCATTTGAAGTAGTGGGAACATTATGCTTTCAGTAGATTAAAGATATAAGCCGATAAATCTAGATAAAAAGTTTTATCACTCTACTACAAGGAACTTGAACCTGATAAAATCAATCCCCCTCAATAATACCAATGAAATAAAATCAATTTAATACCTTTCTTCAACACTTAATATCTCAAAACAAGCTCAAGAACTTAGACATAAGATTCATAGCCACTTAATAGCACAGAAGCAAGGCAAAAATAACTCAAAATCGACCAAATTTCATAGATATAAGGTAAAAATAACAGGAAGCCGTGAAATGCCATATGATCATCATGACCTATAGTTACGGAATGATACCGTGATGATGGTTTCATTATCCTTATATGGTTACAGCATGGCTACATTAATGAAATCGAACAGTATACATAACAATAAAGATGAAGATAATATCGTAATTTTGCGGCATCAGGATCAATGTAATTACTAAAAGCAAGATAAGAGCATGATAATATAACATAGCAAGAACATGACAAGGCTTTAATTACCTAATGAGAAAATGCAGTACGATCGGTACGATGCTATTAACGCTAGTACCGGTGGTCAGGGAGAAATGGGGAAGTGAAAAAAGAAGTGAAAGAAGTGAGTATTAGAAGGGAAGAAAAGGCCTCTATCTAAACTATCAAGTGCGTATAGACGACAATTCAATGTAGGTTAAATAACGATAACAATTGTGAAAAACCTAATCGTGATACCTTTATCGCTTAGGCAATCATGCATGTAAGGATCTATAGATTCTTTCATTATCTAATCACTGACATAAGTCTCAGTGGCTTAGGTCATCAATCCCAATTGGAAAAGATTTGTATACAAATCTCGTTAGTTAGATCCTATCCTAATTCACTCTCTAGTGAATTACCCTTGTTTATTATACCTATATATATATCTCTCCCTATAAGCCTAACTCTTATGCTAAGGTAATATATTATTACATCTCTTAACTCTATTCCTCAACAAACCCTTATCGGCCTTTACCGATTCATATTAACTAAATTAGGGAACCTTAACTAGGTTTCGCCTTGTTACCGTTACAATGCAGCTCCATTCTTTCAGACATACCTTAGATACAGCTACGCAATTAGATTTTCGTCTGCGGCCATATCCGTTGGAAAGCACGATTTCCCGTCCGATCAATCATAGTTA
>JAKUCD010000121.1:0-30909 GCA_030563525.1 Nadsonia commutata
GCCTTCAAAAGTACTACGGTGGGAGACCACGTGGGAACTTAAGGTGCTGCAGTCTATTGATTTTTTTGGTCCTCTAAGAGTGTAGTCTGGCGAAATTATTCTTCGAATTTTCAAAATCACTTTCTATGGTGTAGTTGAAAAGAGAGAAACCAAAAAAAAAGCTTGGCATTGGTTCGAATCAAGGGCAAATAGGCTTATTGTAAAATTCTCAAAAAAAAAGAGAATGTTGTTAATATTAATATACTTTTGCTTATTTCTAATCCAAAACTGATATTTTGAAAAATCATTTCTATATACCAGAAAGCTGTGATAAAGGGTGGTAGGATGAAATATTTTGAAAGAAAGCATAATAGCCACAACTTGTATCATAATAAGGTTAAATCATTCAAATCTAAATTTGAACAATGATTCTATGAATTGCCAGGGCCAATAAGTTGGCCGTAATAATTACCATTTAATAACTTTATAGTTACTAGTATGATTACGGCATACATTACTCTTTTCTAAATCAATTTTGTTTAATTTGTTTTCTAATTCATTCCCTAATGAATTAGTTACCGTTGTTTATTATGTCTATAAATATAAATCTCCCTACTTATTTACAAAAGGAAATATATCATCTAATCTCTTAGCTCAGTTCCTCTATAAATCAAAACTGATCTTTACCGATTCATAGTAACTAATTAGAGAACTATAACTAGGCCTCCCATAGTTTACCTTTACGAAAAAATTAAACCCTTGTCCGCGTTATATAGAGTGCATTTGAGTAATTAAATCAAAAATCCTCCTGGTGGCCAAGCTGGCTAAGGCGCGGGACTGTAATTGTTACATGTTATCCTGAGATCGGGCGTTCGACTCGCCCCCAGGAGATTTTACTTTTTTTTGCATCAACGTTTTACGACTCCGTAAGTTGGGTGAAGGAATTTCTTTTTTAATTCATATTATTATTTGCAATTAGACTTGAAGTCTCTTAAAAAAATTTAACTTTTTCCTTTTTATAGATTTCTTAAACAAGTTCTTTTTCAAAATAATAAATAATGAACATTATTAAAATGGTATTTGGTTGAGATTGTACATTATCTGTGAGAAATATTTACTAATAAGGATTACAAAAGGAGATGAGTTTCAATCTGACTCAAACTAAATGCTGATTAACTGTATTACTGACTTAATGAAATATTGCAGTACCTAGGATTTTATCGTTTGTTTTGTATAACCCTAAATTGTGATGCTCTGAAGAGATATAAGATTTACAACCTCTATACACTCATGATTAGACTAAATTATTTATTGAAGGATTTTTAAATAGTTTATTTATTTAATAATTTGCTGATTCACAGCTTGTTTTGGTGCTTTAAAATACTGTTTCTTAATGTAACAATAGCATCAGTGGGGCTAGCAGCCTTATACACACCAGTACCGGCAACAATACAATTAGCACCGGCTTCAGTGGCGACATCAATGTTTTCAACGGTAAGACCACCATCAACTTCAATGTTTAGTGTAGGGTATCTTTTTCTGACGTATCTAACCTTGGTCATCATCTCAGGCATAAATTTTTGACCACCGAAACCGGGTTCAACAGTCATAATTAAGACTAAGTCAAGCTTTTCAAAGTAAGGATCAAGAACTTCAATAGGAGTACCGGGTTTAATAGTCATACCAACTTTCATACCGTGTTCCTTGATACTAGCAATAACATCATCAACTTTACCCTCAGCGGCTTCGTAGTGAAATGTGTATTGATCAGCGCCAGCAGCAGCCATATCGGAGACCCATTGAAGAGGGTTAGATACCATCAAATGACAGTCCAAAAAGGCTTTACCTTTAGGAATGTGATCACGAAGGGACTTGACAATAGGAGGTCCAAGAGTTAAATTAGGGACGAAATGACCATCCATGACATCAACATGAAGCCAGTCAGCACCACAATCGAGAATGCGTTGACAGTCATTGGCGAGATCGGCAAAATCACCTAAAAAGAATCAAAACCAGAAGTTAGGTGAAGCCAGTTTAATAGTATATTACATTATCGTCACTAATAGGCTCTATCCCGCACTCGGGCTGCCCAGCAACTAATGAGAACAAACATACCAGATAAAATAGAAGGAGCAATAAAGGCGCCAGACATTGCGTTAATATATATATTGGTCTTACTGTAAAAGAAACAATAAAAGTTCAATCGGGATAAAATTAAATCAAATGCCGGACCACTCACGATTACGATATTAAAACTCTCCAGTTATTGGCCTTTACCCTGCCGAAAGCCTCTTTCCCCTCATAGAAATTTCATTATTGACGACAGGCGAAAATCGGGGTTGCCTCGAGCTACAACAAGATCAATTGGGGTTGATTAAGGTATATTATATATAATTTTAATGTCTTTGCGCTAATATCAATTTGAGAGCGTTTCATGATTCGACTGGAAGGTCGCTTTGCGAAGCACCAAGGGCAGCGATAACCGAAGGTTGCGACGGAAGATACACCAGGCCCCAAGGTTAGATGCCAATGATAATTATTTTACTAATAGCTTGCTAACAAAGATGAACTGTTAGATCAAACTTAAATATAACTCAGTATTCTTGGTCTCGTCATAAGCAAAAAAAAGCGATCGCCCACAAATCATCTGAGGTCGGCTGCACATCAGAAAAATAACTATATCCATAAGCCCATAACCTTCTAAGCAGTGTTGAACAGATACCGATCCAGAGTAATGTAGCTTTTTAGAATAATAATCTAACCATTCATTATGATATATATCACTACAATAGCTATTCTGCTCAATCTCTTATCGGACCGTCATCAAGGGATTTGGACCCCTTGGCGGGTTATAGTGCAGCTGACATAATACCAGGATCGAATCAATGTTTTGTGATTATATCTAATTTTTATTCAAATCCCCCCATCCATTTAGTATTTTATCAATTTATTAGTGTATATGCATTAGAAGTGAAAGATAAAAATAATTAATCAATCTCTCTTCCAATACCTTTCACATGCATATCTAACAACATAACAACTGCTAACAATACTGGAACTTCGATTAAAGGACCGACTGTACTGGCCAATGCTTGATTACTTGAAATACCATAAGCCGCGACAGCTACAGCAATTGCCAACTCAAAATTATTACTAGCGCGGTAAAACTTTACGCAACACTCTCAGGATAAGTGAATCCTAATATATAGCAAGTAAAGAAAGTAGCCGTGAAAATAACGGTAAAGTAAACGATTAAGGGTGCACTTACTCTTAGCACTGAAATGATTTGTTCAACGATTCTTCTACCCTGAGAGGCAAAGATAATAAGGATAGTGAACAATAATCCAATTAAAGACCAGGGACCAATAATCCTTAATGTTTTATCATACCATTTAGCCCCGAATAATCTTCTTAAACTAACTCGAGATATGATCGCAGCACCAAATGGAATACCCAAAAATGCAGCTACACTTTTACTCACAAGCGCATAAGAAATAGTTACATTATCTTGACTGTGAGAAACAATATTAATATAAAAGATCACTAATGGCGCAAATAAAACAATTTGTAAAACTGAATTAACGGCTACTAATACAGCACAATAATCACCATCACCATCAACTAAATCAGCCCAAAGAAAAACCATTACAATACATCTTGCTACACCGACAAGAACTAAACCTTCTCTAAGTTCTCTCTTATCGGGCAAAAATGCCCATGCTAAACCAACCATGAAAAGAGGGGCTATAATCCAATTAACCACAGAACTGAATAAAATTTGATTCAAAAATTCCTTTTTTGTGAATAATAAATGAAACTTTTCGTACTGAACCTTACAAAGAATAGGAAACATCATCACTAATAATCCTACAGCAATCGGCACTGATACGCCAACCAATTCACCTCGAGCTAAGGTTGGCCCAGTCTCTGGTACGAAATAACCTAAAATAATACCAACAGCCATGGCTATTAAAATCCAAAAGATTAATAATCTATGGACTTAACCTAATTTACGAAGTGGCGATGATTTTACTATGGAAAACTTCATGATAATAATTGGATTCTGTGTCTGCCTGATTTGAAAACTCAGAGGGCGATACATTAGGTGGCGTAAATGTTACCTGATTCGTGCTAGAGAAATTATTCATCTCCATCTTTGTAATAATCTTTTCGATGATCTGATTTAAATCACAGAAATTATCTGCCAAGCCTCTGATATTTATAGAAAATTATATCTTCTAATGATTAATTATGCGAGATGCAAGCCAAGTTTGGTATCTTGGCTTAAATGCGCGGCTGAGAAACGAGGGCAGTTATAGTAAAATAATATTCTGGTTTGCACGTTCTTTTCTTTACTTCTTTTCACCAACGATTCTAGAATTTATTATAATCGTTATTGCACAAGCTATTTATCAACATGAGGGAATTCCATCAGGGCAATGTACTCATCACCGCCGTCAATCCAAGCACGAATACCACTTCTCAAAACAACTGCTTCTACACCAGAAACTTTATTTTCTTTAATATAATCTGGAAACCAACAAGCGAATTTTGTAGCTCTATTTTTGGAAGAATTACAATGTACAACTGCTTGAGAAGCTCCGATTCTTAAAGCTAAATCAACAATTTTATCCACGCCTTTATACCCATAGATTGATTGGGCGCGGATATTGATAGTACCTCGAATATTCCCATCTTCAAAATCAGGGCTTCTTAAATCAATGATAAGGGTGGTCTTACAGAGACTTTCAAGCTCGGCTTTAAGCGTCTCCTCAATATAATTAGCTACGGATACGGGTGAATCGTATTGCGAAAGCCAAGTTTTAATATCAATTGCCATTTTTTATAATCTGATGGTTTAAAATAAAGAAATTGAGTAATTATATCGAATTGATAATTTCATTTTATATTTAAAGTATAGCCCTGAAACGAGTAATTGGTTTGATAATACAACACCCGGTCGGTTTAAGTGAGCGCCGCATACGGCGCCCTTATTGTCAAGAAACTCGGCCGGGATAAGCAACAGCCTCATGGAAATCACAAATGCCATGTTAGCATCTTTCAAGACAAGGAAAACACGTTTTCCAATAAAGAGTTAATGAGCAAAAATTATCATTGCTGGCCGCGTGTTTGCTTGCAGCACTCTTTCGGCCGCTCGATTGGGTTAATACCAAAGTAATCGCTGGCTAAAGAGAATACTTTTCTATTCTTTTTGGATATCTGGACAGTGGAAACCTAGAATAATATAGTCAACATGAAATTATAAAAGGTAAATGATTAAAGAGACAAGAATGTATTAAGTTCCAATACCATTTCAGTATTTATATACATGCATGAGAATTATAATAGAAGATAGTCCAGCTGACGTAATGCTGGCATAATAAGAGAATCAGCCAGATTATAGCAACCTCTCTTACATCTCCTCACCAAGATACGCATAACCTGAGGAAGGCAAATACCGCGATCTGAGAATTCGGCATCCTACAATTTCCGATAACCTGCGGACGGTATTAAAGATAAATGTTAAGACTTAGCCACTCGATTAGACTGCCAGCTCGATTCTCTTGGAATCATATCAGATCCATCTCCTACCAGGCACTTCAAGTCGGTCAGCCAGGAACCGATGCTTACAAGGTGTATATATCGGCCAAGGACGATAATGGGAATACTAAGATCGTTTCGCCCTTTCACGATATCCCGCTATACAGCGATAAGGCGAAAGGCGTAGTTAATATGGTAGTTGAAATTCCTAGATGGACTAATGCCAAACTTGAAATTGACTCAAAATCGCCCTTTAACCCCATTATTCAGGATTCCAAAAAGGGTAAGCTCCGATATATTGCTAACGTTTTTCCGTTTAAGGGGTTTTTACATCACTACGGTGCCTTACCTCAAACTTGGGAAGATCCTAATAGGACTGACGAATACACTGGGTTTAATGGTGACAATGATCCTTTAGATATTCTTGAAATTGGTTCGGGTTTATTTAATTCATTATCAAGCAAGGGTTACGGGCCCGCTACTTATACAGGCCAAGTTAAACAGGTTAAAATTCTTGGTTGTCTCGGCATGATTGACGATGGTGAAACGGATTGGAAAATTTTATCCATTGACATTAGAGATCCCTTATGTGAAGCTATCAATGATATTGATGATTTGACCAAGAACTTCCCGACTTTAGTAGGGCTTACTAGGGATTGGTTTAAATACTATAAGGTACCAGATGGGAAGGGTGTTAATAAGTTTGCCTTTAATGGTGAGGCCAAGAATAAACAATTCGCAATGAAGGTTATTGATGAGTGCTATAAGTCCTGGGAAGATTTAATTCACAAGAAAACCGACGCTAAGGGTATTGTTTTGAAAAATACTTCTATCGCCGAATCTAGTGAGTTTATCAATAACTTTGAACTCACAGAGGAATTTATCGAGGTCAAGGAAAAATTAGCTCAACCCTTGGATAAGTTTCACTACATCTCCAGAAATGATTAGATAGAACAAGAAAAAGAAAGTAAATGTATATAGTTTATTCTAATTATTCTAAAGTTAAGAACCTACTTTCTATTCTTTTCATACACTGCTTCATAATCCACTCTAAGGGTAGATGGTGAAGTCTCTCTTTCCATATTTATTGCTAATTTAGGATCTTCCTTTTGAATAGCATTGTAGAAAACATACTTTTCACCTCGAGTGAAATACCGCAGTGAAAATTTAGGATCTTTTTTACTGAAAGGCATACCCGCTAACTGTTTAACAGATTCTTGATCTATTAAAACGTACTTGATACTTGATCCAGGACATTCAAAATTTATGTCTAGCAAAGTTCGTTCTAGAATATTTCTTAACCCTCTAGCTCCAGTCTTCTCTACTAATGCCAATTTAGCAATTTCCTTCAAGGCCAAATTCGTAAATGCGAGTTTAACATCAAATTTTTCGAAAACAAGTTGATATTGCTTGATAATTGAATTTCTTGGTTCAGTTAAAACCCTTACCATATCATTTAATGTCAACTGGTTCAAAGTGGCTATTACAGGTACTCTACCAATAAGTTCAGGGATCATCCCGTATGAGATCATATCCATAGGTTTAACTAAATTTAATGTCTCTATATTTTGTCCATTGGCAAACTCCAATTTTTCTATTGGTTTATTTTGTGCTGTGATTTTCAAGTCAATTGGCATCATACCCACGTTCTCTTTTATTACTCTTGATGCAATGTGTCTATCCAAACCAACGAAGGCCCCCATCATGATAAATAAGATATTGGAAGTATCAATAGTCACAGTATCTTCTTCGTTTTCATTATTAAGCGATTTGGGACCACTTTTAGATAATTCCTCACCACCTATAGCTGATGTATCCTTGATGGATTTATTCTTTTGGCCAGCTTTAACACTAAGGTTAATATTCGTACCTTCAATCATTTTCAACAATGACTGTTGTACTGCTTCACCAGATACATCTTTGACCCCATTCATACTGGAACTTTTAGCCAATTTATCACATTCATCAAGAACAATTATGCCTCTTTGTGCTCGCTGGACATCATAGTCGGCAGCAATTAGCAATCGCTTCACACAGGTATCAACATCTTCACCCATATACCCCGCTTGAGTCAATGAGGTACAATCACTGATAGAAAATGGTACATTTAAAAACTGAGCAATTGTTCTCGCCAGCATAGTTTTACCACTACCACTAGGTCCAACCACCATAAGATTCGATTTATCAAGGACGGGTCTCGTAGCTGATATAGTGTCATCATTAGAAGCTAATAATAATTCACGCTCTTCAATCTCATTTATCCGCAAGTAATGATTGTATATGGCAACCGATATGATCTTCTTGGAATTAGTTTGTCCAATCACATATTGATCTAGATATTTCATTAATTGCCGAGGGTTGAGTAAGGGTTTTGTACTTGCGACAACCTTTTTTGAAATAGTGTCAGTGGCTGGTTTCAACAAATTATTCCTTTTTATTGGTTTATCATCTGTATGGACGACTTGAATCGTCTTTTCGGATGATATAGAATGATTACCTGCCTCGGAGATCGATCCATCGCTTGTACGGGCATTACCTTCAGATTCTCCAGCTATAGTTGAGATTGAAGAATGCAGCCGTCTTAATCCTAGATGTTTATTTACTCTAACAAGTTCAAAGAGTAACGGGCGACTTGATAAAGTCCATGAGATTCCGACTCTGTTCATACCTAATAAACAAATCGTGAATCTCTTATCGTAAATCAGTTGGGCATATCTGAAAAGGTGGGTGAAAGTTCCGGGTAACCTGTTGATTGGGAGTTTAGTCTGAAGGTTTGATTTTTTCGATTTTTCGATTTCCGATTTTTTTTTTCTTTTTTTGATTCATAGTTTGATTTATCATTAAATATTCAATATATTGATTGATTGATATTAATAATGGGCAAATTACAGACACGTAAACAAGCGGTTGACTTTTTCTCAATTAAATCCGATTCTGAATCTGACTACGATTCCGAAGCTGAACAAACCAACCTTATAATAGGTAAGCAAAACAGTGATGATGAAGATAGCAAATCAATGAACGCTACAGGAAATAGCTCTGATGAAGAATCTGACATCGAACAAGAAGAAGAACAAGAAGAATCCAAGTTAGGATCATCATCTAAGAGTAAGCGCAGAAAGGTCGAAGACTTTTTGTCAAACGCCAAGAAAGTAGAAGAAAGTGAAGATGAAGACGAAGATGATTTTGAACTTGAAGATCTTTCAGTAGAAAAGCCTTTAGGCAAGAGACTTAGAAAGGGTAAGAAGCTTGCGCCATTGACGGCCGAAGAAGCTGAAAAGGCTAAGAGTAAGATTGAAAAGTCTGGTGTTTGTTACATTTCTAGAATTCCTCCTTATATGAAACCGACAAGATTAAGACAAATTTTTGCTCAGTTTGGTGAACTTGATAGAATCTTCTTGACCCCTGAAGATGCCAAGGTTTATGCTCGTAGGGTAAAGTACGGTGGTAATAAGAAGAGAAACTTTATTGAAGGTTGGGCCGAATTCAAAAAGAAGAAGCATGCTAAGGTCGCTGCCTTTACCTTGAACAATAATATTATTGGCGGCAACAAAAATAATTATTACTATGATGATATATTAAACGTCAAATACTTGCCAAAATTCAAGTGGAATCATCTTACTGAACAAATCGCTAATGAAAACCAATCGAGACAATCTAAGTTACGTGCTGAAATTGCTCAGGCTACTAAGGAAAATAAGACATTTATTAAGAATTTCGAACGTTCTAAGATGATTGACAACATGAAGAAATCTAAGCAAGAAAAGAAGGATGCTGCTGCTGAACAAGCTGGTGATATTGATGGTAATGCTAAGATGGAACAAAAGCCAGAAAAGATTGAAATCAGAAGATCATTCCGTCAAAAGGATATCGCTTCAAAGCGTGTTGATGATAAGCATAATGATAAGAAGAACATTAATACTGAAAAGATGAATAATGTTTTATCTAGTGTATTTTAAATTTTGCAATGTGCTTTGGTACATTCATCGTTATATTTGTAATTATAGTATCTAATTGTGGTGACCAGTTATGAATATGTAGCTAATCTTCACTAAGAATACAAAACCTGGGTTTTTAATAAAGTGTATAAATTTCTCCTTTAACTGGAAATATCTGCTTCTCAATCTTAAATGATTCCTTATTATAAAGAACGTGGTATTCACAACACATTCCACGCATGTACTTTTTTCTTTTCACAGACTTTAGGAACTGTGTATTCAAATAGACTATATAATATAAACAATAAATCTATCTTAAAAATTTGACAAGAATCAAAGTTCATCATGTAAAATATCAAAATCTCCATCTTCGATACTGTCTTCATCATCATATTCTTCGTCTTCTATATCATTGCGAGACTTATTCCCCTGCCCTCTTAACTTGCTCTCTCTTTTACTATATTTAACCTCTTCCGATAACAGTAGAACGGCATTGTCATATTCAACCCATTCAGGGATTTGTCTTCGAGCTCTGTCTAATTTGGGTTCTTTTGTGAAAGGGTTATTACACAAGTCGATTGTTTTAGCGTCAGCCAAACTTTCATCGGAACACCAAGTTTCGCACCACAACCATTCTTGGGGTAATGAGAATATAGGCAACTCATTTTGTAAATGATTTGGTAAATCCTGATCTAAATTGGAAAGAGACCCTGGGTCAGCCGATAATGCCTGGTAGTGAGATCTCAAAGTATCACCAGCAGCTAATTCCCGGAAACGTTTTAAGTCAATAACATAAAGTGCACTAATATGATATGGCTTCCCTTGTAAAAACTTTTGCCAGTATCCTTGTTTCCAGAATCGGAATCCCTCCATTTCTTCACGGGAATCACCCATCGGTGTATACCCGTAAGGAGCACCTTCAAGATCTAAATCAACTAGCTCCTTTAAATCGGTACGAACAATCTGATCAGCGTCAACGAAAATGACTTTATCTAAGCTCTGTGAAAATAAGACATCGAGGAATAAAATCTTATACCCCCAAATCGTTCTTTGTTTTTCCTTTTGTTCCCTCAACCAATGAGGCCATTTGTAAGTAATCAATTCATATTCAAACCCATATTTCTCCGCCAAATGAGGTAAAACTTCTTTGAATGAAGACGATAAAAAGTTTTCAATTAACCAAAACTTTACCGTATGGTCAGTGTGACGCATAACACTCAATGTCATAATACTCAAAAATCGTTCGTATAAATGGCCACTAGCAACTGTAAAAATATTGATATCAGCTTGTTTCTTCCTCACTTGTAGATTCTTCTTACCACCTCCGAAAATATTTTTCCAAAGACCTTTACCTGAAGGATTATTGCTTTCATCTTCCAAAACATTCTCCAACTCCATCCCAGGCTTCCGTGAAAATCGGGGATAGATAGTCAACCCAGATAAATCCATCAAAACTAAATTGTTGTTCATAGATTCAGTTGTATCCAAGTATCCATTCAACCCTAATGACTTTATATTATAGATATCTCGAGCCCTTCCTTCCATTAAAGAAAGAAACCACATACCAGGATTAGCTTTTAGTTGAAAATATCCTAATGTATCCATTACGCTCGTATCGGTAATATGAGCATTTTTCAGGGTACTTAATTCAAGCGCCAAGCCCCTTGGAGCGGAATTCTTCAGTAAATCAGTAGCATGACCTTCAATGAGCAAATATTTCAACTCGTATGTTGCATCAACACTTGCTTCATTTTGCCCGTTAGCTACATCGGCTAATACAATATTATCCAAATCATAAATTGAAACGGACGGCATGGTAATCCAACTTGAGGGAACGTCAAGACCTAGGGTTAAGAGAAGATTTAAAGGTATGTTATTAAAAGTTACCACTTTATCTATTCTCTGACCATTTTCCTTGTCGAACTTAACTGAAGATTCATAAGCACCACGATAGAATCGCTTTAAGGGTATTTCTCTCAACGCTGGTGTAGGATTCAATATAATCTTAATTGATACTTGAGACATCCCCATTAAAGAAGAAAGAAGTTCAATGTACTTTTGCCCACGTTCACTTAATGGATCAATAGTAGCAGTAACTTGAAGTAGTGCATTTGGAGAGTGAGCTGCTATGATCTCAATATTTTGTGAGTTCAATTTTCCAACCAATACTGATCTTGACGGCTGTTCAGATATAAAGAAAGAATCCTCGGAAGAAAAATAGGTTTGGGTTAAGACCGAAACCAATTTATCGGAAAATATATCATCATGGATAGAAACTGAAATCTCAATGGCAGATTTGAAAAGTTCATGCACTGGAAGAACTCTTTCATAGTATTCCTTCTCATACAATTGTTCAAGATTACTGACCATTAAAATAGATTTACCTCCGTTTATAGGTAAAACAACTCTAGAGGATGCTATTACTAGTATTGAGTCATCCGAAAAGCCCTCTAAGCATGAAGAAAGGTCAATTCTACTGTTCTCTAGTAAGGCCATATCATAAGGATAATAATTGGTGAAGCGATCTAATAATTCACCATCCGAAATTTCGGTAGTGACTTCCTGATTCGTATTAGTAATAATTCCAATGAGTTGAAACAATTGATTCAACGAAAACAAATCATTATCACTACACAATACTGACAATAATTTTGTTAATGTAGTTTCTTTAATTTCGCTTTTTGAAGAGTGTACAAAATTCACCTTAATACTTCTCTTTCCCTCATATAGTTGTAAAAATTTTGACACCTCTGATAGTTGATTTAAGTACTCAGGGCTGTTCATATTACCAGAAATCCAAAATGTGAATAGAATTTTTTCATTTTCCTGTGAGCTATTTATCGACAATGAAGGTATCTCTTCTTTGTCTAAAGTTCTGTAAATGTGGTTTATGTCAATAAACCTTTGCAACGCTGAATTTCGGGGATAGACTAAAGTATCTCTTTGATGTATAGACTTTTTTAGCATCAAATTCTTCAAGTTCAAAGCTGGATTGTCCCGATTCAAGCTGACGATTTCTCGAACCAAGCCAACGTCCTTTTTCAATTGTTCAACGGCAGGTCGGAACCAATATTGTGTCAAGGGATAAATAATACCATTAGCCAATACTATAGGAGTGTTTGGGTTCACATCCATTCGCTCGGCCCATAACATAGCATCATCAATAAGACTATTTGTGTACTTATCAGAGAGTATATCAGAAAAGTTGGTATCCTTTAATGTGGGCTCTCTTTGAGATATTAATTTAAAAGTTTCCAACGGCGACGATCCTGCTGATATTCTACCAATAAACTCTAAAGCCAGGCGGGGTTGTGTGTAATAGTTCAAGTACATTGAAACCTTTGAGATTTTCAATAACTCCGAATGGCCCGTTTCAACCAATGGGATAAGTCCAATCTGAACTGGTGACCTTTGTTGAAGCAGGTTAAGTATTTGTCTATATGTTAAATCTAATTGTTCGGAATTAGAAAAGTCCATAGCAAAGATAAGCGTATGGCAATTCCGTTTAATCTGATGAAGCTGACCGTCATTATTTGGCCTCATGAAGATATTTATATCAGAGCTCCAGCGAGCATAGCCGGGATCTAATTCTAAGTTATTTAACCAAATTATAGCCTCTGATCTATAATCGTACCTTTCGGAGGAAGCAGATGAGATGTTGGTAAAAGTGTCGGAGGTAATCAAAGTCATTGCATCTTTTGAATCAAAACCTAAACTCATTAAGTCATTTATGTGGCTTCTCTCCTTATTCATGAGCTTTTGTAAGCCAAAAATATCTTCATCAAGCCCGAGTTTTAAGGGCGCATTATTAATATATATGGTATTTTGGCCAGCTTCCAAACCCGCAACGGCATTCAAACGACATTCTTCATGGATTGTATCGCCTAACGGAGTTTCGTTAATAATATTGACAAACTTTGGGAAATTAAGTGAGATTTCTCTCAGGGCCAAAAGCTTATCATCTTGTTGGGTGATATACTCCACCGCTTTAATACCTAGCATACGAAGATCTTTAACAGAAATTTTTGCAAGACTATCAATATCTTGATCTTTATCTTCATCAATATTTTCTTGATCTTCGACCAAATCGTCTTGTTCTTTCGTGACCTTGGGCGACTTTTTAGAACTTCGATCGTCTATCACCAGGTAATCACTTTTCTTTAGAACTAGTTCGACACCATAGCCTGTTAATTTAGTCAAGTCAGGTTTTTTACCAGTAGCCAGAGATGGCTTATACCTGATCATATATCTTATCTTATTAGATTCAGCTGATAATCGTAAATGTTGGTGAAAGACGGGAAAATTTTCGGATTGTGCATCGGCGTATAAGATAACCATGGGCGCATCAAGGTTTGATCCTACAATATGATCAAAAGGTAAAAATTCAAAATTATCTATACCCTTCTTTTTAGTCGTCTTCAGGGCGTATACGTCATCCCTATTGCAGTGGGGCTCAGAATCATACCAAAACCAGCATTCACAATTTTCAACAGAACCTTGTTGAAGACTGGGTAATACTGAATGCTCGTAATACTGGTAATGGGCTTGGACCAGAGCGGACTTGGACCGTGTTGCTAAATCAAGGTCGACAAATTGCTTTTGAAAATTATCTATGAAACCGTTTTTCAACGCATAGTCTATAAAGGTATCATACTTTTCTTTATCAGTGAGGACCTCACCATCTTCGATAAGTTCAGCTAAATGATCGTGGAGCGGGTAAAATGCGGATAAGTTTTCAGAGACAATTGATTGACTAAAATATAATGTTTTAGACAGTTAGTATTTAGTTTTATCTTGCCAGATTACAAAAAAAAAACTGACTTACATTACCTCGAGCTCGAAGGGAACGTCATTCCAGTTAGAAGTGAGAGCAATATTAATGGGGACATTCGCCGGATTTGCCAATACTATTGACAGAATTGAAGAAACAATCCCGATAAATGATAAGAAAGATACGGCTTTCCGAGCCATTTCAATTTTGGAGTTCACGGGATCTGTTGAGTGGTGTGGGAGTGTATTTATCTAATCGATCACAGCGCTGCATATATTATGTACACCAATCTAAAAGGGGAAAGGGAAGAAAAAACTATTTACATATATAAAAATACAAGAAAAACATAAGAGCTTAGAACTATAATTGGAACCCTATACGCCTGTTTTCGGTATCGATGATCGCGTTGGAAAGGTACATTGTAGAGCCTACTTCGGCAACTTGAGACGCTGATTCCAACTTAACACGAGCGAAAATCGAATAGTCTAGCAACATCACGCTCTGAACATTATCAACCGCTGGCGCCATGACAATGCAGGCCACCTTGAAGTCTTTGGTTTGCGCGAATTTATCCTGCAACTCCTTGAGCAACCAGAACCGCATACCATTCTTTTGAGTTCTTTTGATAATAATCTGACGGGAATTCAAATGAGCGATTCGTCGCTCAACTTCAGCGTTATCCAATAATCCACCCTTATTCTTTAATAGCCAAGTCTCAATCTGCCAATGAACAATAATGTCAGTAAATCTTCTCAATGGGGACGTGGACTGAGAGTAAACGTCCAAACCTAGCGTTTGATGTCTCACGGGATCCATGGACATATATGCCGATAGTGTAAGTGGTAAAATTTTGGATGTATTGATTAAATCAAGGTTACCCTCTGAATCACGGTTAGCCAGTACTTGTTTCAACAAATCGGCAGCAGCGGGACTATTAATTTTAAATTCTTGTCCTCGGAACACACTCTTCAAGCCATGCTTTTGAGAAAATTTGCCCGATACATGATTAGCTAGAATCATGAGTTCGCTGACCAAAGTACGCGAGGGGGTATTAACGGTGTAATCAACGGTAACGTTAGGGAAATATTCCGGATCATAAATAGTGGGTTTACCATCAAATGTGACGATTTCAGGCGTTCGGCCTAATATAACTTTAGGACTACTAAAGGCAAACCCAACGGCACCCCGATTATTTCTTAGCTTATTGAATGTTGTGGAAATACTTTTCAATAATTTAATTTCATCATATTCTTCATTTGAAAGCACCTTTTCGAATGTATTGTTTTCTGATTTCAAAACTGTATCGACAAAATTGTAAGTTAAAGATCGGATATTATTAACGTAACCAGGACAAATTTGAGTTGATTCATAGTCAAAGGCCATATTGATATCTTTATAATTGGGATCATAATCAATGGAAAAGCTCAAACACCGTTTTATATCATTAGGACCATTCTTCTTTAATCCTAATTTTTCACCAATTACTGCAGGGAACATACTAATACTTCCTTCGGGGATATAACAAGTAGAAGCCCTTTTAAACGCGATTTCAGCAATATCAGTACCCGGAGTTAATGCTGACGCTGGATCAGCAATGTGAATATGAACTCTTAATTTACCATTATCCAACTTTTCAAGGGAAATACCGTCATCAATTTCCTCAGCACTAGCATCATCTATACAGTAGACTCTCATGTTTTTCCAATCATGTCTAATCGATTTCACTCTATCGAGCGATGAATCAAATTCGTATTCATTGAAAAAGGTTTGATCTTTATCAGCAAATTTACTAATACCTCTATTAGGGGCCTCCAATCTAGTGTCAAGATATGTAGTGTTTTCCCAGGGTGCAAAGACACCAATAGACGATAAAAATTTATGTACGGTATTTTTATCGACAATTTTATCGGAAAATCCATTTAATTTTCGAATGAGAATCCCAATCAAGGAGGATGCAGTTTTATCACTATCATTGATAACACCCATGGAAAAATATTTGACTAAACCAAGTGCTGCCAATTCAGATTTATTAAAACTAACATCATTAATAATGAGGGGCATAGTTTTATCATGGTTCCGTTGTGCAGTTTCAAATATCTGTGATTGGACAATTAGGCTCTCAATCTTTTTAACAAAGTTCTTGTATTCAGATTCATTTCGATATCTTAATAGCTCGGTACCAATTTCATAATCTTGGGTGAATTTACTAGGTAAGACTGATATAACGTTAGGTCGATCTTTAGTATCACTCTCCAGTACCCACATATTAGTAGTCTGTTTTAAAGCCAAGAAAATAGCGTACAAGAAACGTTTGGAGGCCTTGGGCGTTATACGATCCATATTAATTCCTAGTTCCTGTTTAACTTCTTGAATGAAATCAAAAAGATAAGTGATCTTTATACTATCCGGATCACAGAGTCTTTGATGAACGGTAGGAAGCACTTTCAAGATTCGGTTCGAAAGATTCACTGAGTCGAGATAAAACTCAAGTAATGGTTTACAGATATGATCTCTACCCGCTGAGGGAAGAATCACTTCTTCTTGATCTTCAATAACGCATTCATGTAAACAGCCCTCAAAGATTTCCGGACGGTAAAATTCGGGGATCTTGAATACCAACTTTGATTCAGCTACTCTTTGTACTTTTCCTGTAGCCATAATAACCGTATGATGCCATGTATTGGTCCGATCGGCGAGATGAACCACCGCACCGAGCATACGACTATCGTCGTTATCCAGAGCCACTAAATCACCTACCTTGAGCTCAGCAGAGTACCTGGCCAGAGACAGGCGATCATTGGAAGTTAGAATACTATTCTTATTATCCATGAACTCGTTGAGTCTCTTACTCCAGGCCTTCATGGGCGTATCCCATGATTGACTTTTCCTTATTGTCATATCCACTACAGTATCTTCAAACGTCTTGCTAGTGGCACCCAAACCGAGTTCTAATCGCATTTCGCGCGCTTTGCGTTCAATCTCCTTAGGGTCCAACGCATGGCTTTTCGCTGTCGTTGCCTTTATCGTTGTTGATGTTGATGATGATCTACTGAGAGGCAGGATTCGCAACTGAGCTGATAACGGGGAGTATCTAATACCGAGACTTCGGCCAGGTATCACCCTACGAATCGTTCGTGTTCTAGAATAATTTTTCCACATTTAACACTATCTTATCTGAACAACTATTTATTTCAAACGAATATTTTCATTATCCGATATCAATTAATAAAACAATTTCCTCGATGGACGCCCTAACCCTGTTGTACGTTCCTGCACATCAGATCTTCAATTTACTATCTGTGAAAATATAACCACTTGATAAATCAACAAAGTCAGATTTCTTTTTCGATAAAGATGTCATCTATCGGTAAACTATTACCGTTACCCGTAAAAGTGGAAGCAGAGTCTGCCTTGGTTTTAGACGACTCGGCACAGTTACCGTCTAGTACGGAGTTGAGCTTGGTAGGCCCCCCGCCGTACGGTCATCGAGAGGGTTGGATACCGCAAAGTCAAGCGGATTTTGGTGATGGTGGAGCCTTCCCCGAGATTCATATTGCCCAGTACCCGTTAGATATGGGTCATAAATCGGCTTCGGCTAATAAGAAAAGTAACGCTCTGACCCTGAGGGTGGGTGTTGATGGTAAGGCCAAATACGATGATATTGCCCGCGTGGGTCATTCTCAGGGTCGAGTCATACAGTCTTCATATACTGATATGATACCCTTAAGACAAAGAGCTAATGCTGGAGAATTGTCATTGGAGAAACCCTCGGAGGATGTGGTAAAGGAGACTAAGGATCGAACTGCTTTGGCCATTGCTAATATTCTTAACGCTAAGTTAAGCGCTGGTAAACCCAATACTAAGAAGGCTGATGAACCTACATATATTAGATATACTCCAAGTAGTATTATGGGTAAGGCTGAATCGTCTCAGAAAATTATTAAGATTGTGGATTTACCTGCTGATCCGTTAGCCCCTCCTAAATTCAAGACTACTAAAGTTCCAGCTCGTCCTCCATCGCCACCACCCCCGATTTTACGATCACCACCTAGAAAGCTTACGGCACAAGATCAAGAAGACTGGTATATCCCACCTGCTGTTTCTAACTGGAAGAATCCCAAGGGTTTCACTATTGATATTGATAAGAGATTAGTTGCTGCTGGTCGTGGACTTGAAGATAATCAAATTAATGATAATTTCGCCAAGGTCTCTGAAGCCCTTTATGTTGCCGATAAAGAAGCTCGTGAAAGTATAAGTCTACGTGCGGAAATGCGTAAACAATTGGCTGAAAAGGAGAATGCACTTAGAGAAGAGAAATTAAGACAACTAGCTCAACATGCTCGTTTAGAGAGAAGTAACCTTTCATCAACAACAACAGCAACTAGAGATCGTTCACCCTCACCCACTCCGTCTTCTCGCGGTGGTCGCCCTCAATCGCTGTCCCCAGTAACTCGTGGTAGATCCCGAACGAGATCTCCTACGGGTAGAGAAAGAGATTCTCATTCTCGTTCTCGTACAAGATCACCATCATATTCACCTCCCAGAGGTAGAGGTAGAGATTCACGTTCTCGTACTAGATCACCATCATATTCTCCACCGTCTCGACGTCGTCCTCGGTCAAGATCGAGAACTCGATCACCGTCACCCTCAGATGATGAAGACGCTATAGCCCGTGAACGTAAACGGGTCAGGCGTGAAAAGGTCAAGGACGCCGAAAAGGAATTACGCATGTCTCGAATGGGTAGAGAGAGAAGGGTTAAAGAAATGGCTAGAGATCAAAATAGAGATATCTCTGAACGTGTAGCGCTCGGTATCGCTAAACCCAGTAAATTATCCGGCGAAGCACAATTCGATTCTCGATTATTCAGTAATGCCGCTTCATCCAGTAATAATAATTTTAATGAGGATCAATTTTACGATAAACCATTATTTGCCGCTCAAGAAGCTCTAAGTAATATTTACAGACCCAAGGCCTCAGAGGATAATGAAAATGAAGGTGAAGATCTCATGAACCGTTTCTCGGCTGAAAGAAGATTCGATTCTCTTGGTAAGGCTAGTAAGGGCTTTGAAGGTGCTGATATCGCCCAGGCTCGTGAGGGGCCTGTTATCTTTGAAAAGGATGATGGTGGTACTATTTTATCAATGGAGAATAAGGAAAAGGAAAAATTGGACTATGGCTTATCAAAGAAAGAATCAACCCCATAATATAAAAAAACTTTTTAATTGTATTTTTAGTTTAATTATATTTATATATATGCTTACAAAATATTAATTTATCGCAGATAGTGGGCCAAACGAAAGAAAGAATGAGTGGAGTGAAAGCCTGGAAATATTTTAAAGATAAATAATAAACGATAATAAATTAAAATGTCGTCTATACTGATACTTACTTCTAGATTGGGTATTCCATATTTTACATATGTGGTTACAGGATATGCGCCAAATACTTTCAGTTGTCTGGGAGACCAAATAAGTGTATTTAGTAGTTTGGCGGTAATTCAAGATAAGAGTAAATAATAACGGGCGATGTATTATAAATAGCCCTCTGCTTTCCTTTTTCCCCTTCTCTCCTTCTCGCCACTTTTACCCTTCATTCTTTATGAAAATAATGGCATTATACAACCATGATACCTTACCTCTATAAGTAATTACTATACCTCTATCATATCATTACGTATTGTAGGCTTTTAATGCTACGCCATTACCAAGGCGTTGTTGCGATACAGTTTTCAAGCTGCTGAGACTTTTGGACTAATTTATATCATCATCATGTTTAACTATCCATAATGATGCATCTACTGGGATATACAATTGTTACTGTCATCCTGTTTGACCGGTTATTACGATGGTTGACGTTCATTCGAAAGATGTTATGGGAGTTTGTACTTTTGAATTGAATATATAGCTCCCTTCGATAGGGCCTTCCTATTATTATAACTGTTGACTATTACTTGAATATCTTTATGGTTTGCTGTCTGAATCATTTCGCTATTATTCAAGTACAGGTACAATCATATCATCTAGCTGGGTTGGTATTTTAAAGGTTCATATTTTATTTTTAGATGTAATGATTTCATTCGAAAAGATTTGCTGTGATTGAGCTTGCCCGTTATGATAACAGCATTCTCTTTTAAAATATACAGAGGCTCTGTCTTTCCCGAAAATTGGTATTTTGTTTGTTTTCTCTTTTGTAGCTCAATCATTTTTGAGCAAGTGGTATGCTTGCCAATAATTAAAAGACTGTCACTGATTAGAGCAAGAAGAGCTTCATTCTGTGCGGATTTTTGATTATTCAGGATATTCATACCCTTTCGATTATTATTATTTTGTTTGAAACTCTATAATAATAAATTCTCTTAAACGTTTAATTGATAATATGTAGAAGGATGTCAGTAGTTCGAGTCTTATTAACGGTTGTTTGTAGAAATTTAAATGGTCCTAAACGGTAAAGTTTTAAAGAAGTATCTTTGGATCTGTTATATTTTAATGTAATCAAGCGTGAGAAAATAATGATTGAGATCAGTCATCACACACAATCACCGAACGTAGCGAGTGTGATTGTTTAATTCTATACAATGTAATTCATATCATTATACCATCAGTTGATGATTATGTATTCTTACATGTTGCCTCCCCTGTATTGGGAAGTTATTTAACATACAATAAACTATTAATCATCAAGATCATTATCTTCACCAAGACTTCGTATTGTGTCATTGTCCTGTACGAATCTATTCAGCGTAAAAGATTTACCATTTACTCGTTTAATTTTGTCAATCATAATTTTATTCCTAGCAATTGCCGCTTGTTCACATTTCTTAATAGTACCACTTACATGACCAACTTGAACGATAACATTTTGGCCGTCAAAACTAGTAATTAACGATAAAGCGGCCCAAGTCATACGATAATGTTGTCTTGATACTCGAAGAATACCGGTGGATGTTGTCGGAGAGAAATATTTCACAGAAATAGTATTGGCCACAGATCCAGCGCCGTATTCACCATATGCATCCTTAACACTGTCTCTAAATATTCGATTTAGTAGTCTCATATCCACTTTGTTACTTGATGGTGTATGAATATTGATAGTGTTGAGCTCGGGTCTTTGAGAATCGTAGTCATTGGTGATTGCGTCAGGATATATTAAATCGAATAATAAGTATCTAGTCTTTAATCTGACCATGTTGTGTTGGGTAAAAAAAGCAGTTAATTCAATAGTCCTTAACTATTAACGTGCAGTGAGCCCAAAAAGTTTAGGAAAAATGAAAATGGCATACCCAATATTGAGCCGCTTGAAATATCTAGCATTATCAGATCACCACATTAGATAGAGTCCCGCTTTTAAATAAAACAAGATATGGCTAAACGACGAAGAGGTAATAAAAAATTGCACAAGTTAGAGCATCAACTATATGACTCGACTATAAGTAGTCTTGAATCTGATACTGGGGCTGATAGTTCTGATAATAGTACGGCTGTAGATATAACAAAGTACCAATTTCAGAATCGTGAACATGTACCCGCCAATATACAGAGGTAAGTTGTTTGGGTATTATAATGGCATTTATAACTTTTAATAACCAATATCAGGTATTGGAAGACTCGTTATTCTTTGTTTTCACGATATGATGAGGGTATTGCACTTAACGATGAGCAATGGTTCAGTGTTACACCAGAACAAGTTGCCATGTATGTATAAACGGTTTTATTTCTTTTCTTCAAAATATGAATCTAACTTTTTATTAGGAGTGTGTCCGAGTATTTATATCAATGCAAGCCCGATGCTCAAGTTATCGTTGATGCATTCTGTGGTGCTGGTGGTAATAGTATTCAATTTGCTGCTTTATTCCCCAAAGTTATCTCTATTGAAATTGATCCAGTTACTATAGCATGTGCAAGACAGAATGCAAGAGTTTATGGTGTTGAAGATAAAATTGAATTTATTCATGGCGACGTTTTTGAAATTTTAAAAGATTTAAAGGTATGTAAAACGAATGAACTACGAGCGAGTGATCTATATCGCTCGATATGGCCGGCAAAGCTCAATATCTTTTCGTCGAGTTGAGAATGCAAATACTAACAATTACAGGCGGATATTATCTTTGCTAGTCCTCCATGGGGTGGACCATCTTATTTGAATGATAAAGTATTCGATTTATCAACTATGCAACCTTATAATTTGTGAGTAAAATGTGAAAAATTTAAGTGTTACCGATAACGTATTAACAATTTTTAGACAACATATATATACAAAATTTAAGGAAGTTTCACCAAATGTTTGTTTATTTTTACCTAAATCATCTGATCTTCAACAGATTGCAGATTTAGTGCCTGATGGTCTTAACGTTAATGACAATGAAAGTGAATATAAGGGAGAGAAAGTTAGAGTTGATTATTTATTTCTTCATAATAGATGTAAGGGTCTTAATGTTAGTATCGGGCCTGATTTATTACTTGAAATGGATGATGATGCGGAGGAAGATGAGGAAGAAGATGACTATATTTGTGAAACTTATGATGTTAATACGGGGAAGTATTATCAGATGAAGATGCCTAGTAAGAAGAAGCAAAGGGTTGATAGGGGTCAGGATAAGTATAAGCTTGATTACTAACGATAGAACTACGAACGAAGTCAGTAGTGAGTGAGTTAAGGTTCAGACTTTAAAGATAGTAGTTTTATTTATTATCTATCTCTCACCTTGCTTCGCTCGATGAGCTCGATCCCTTTACAATATACTGTATTATACTATTTATAGATTAAATTAAAATAAACCAAATTGTATGAGATTTTTATTCTCACTGTCATTCATTATTCGTTTCTTGCTTCGCTCCTCGTTCGTTGTTCGATGTTCGTCGTTTTAAACATGAAATATTATTATATTATACTATATATAGATTTTGGAAAATAAAAACTTCATTCATTTGAGAGTTGAAATTTATATCTAGGCTCTCATCTAACTCTTTCATTCAAAACTTCACACTACTCGCTTTGCTCGTAGTTCATTGTTTAGACATCTAACTTATTCAAAAGAACAGTAATTTCATCAATGGCGCCATCAATAGATTCGGGGGCATCACCTGAACCTTGTACAGAAGCACCCTTACCACCGGCTTTACCACCAACATGTTTAGCGGCGATGTTACCTAAATCCATAGCAGTGACACCTAACTTTGCGGCGAATTCGTCAGCGATAAAACAGCCATGAGCAACCTTCTTCTCAGCGGCGGTACCTGAAAACAAGTAAACGGATTTACCCTTTTGCTTTGATTTTACGTAATTAATAGCTTCATTAAGGGCCTTGGAGTTGGCGGAGATTTCAGGAATCTTACCAATGAAATAAGTAGCATCTTCATTATCGGTAAAGTACTTGGTGACGAGATCAAGCGCTAATTTACCTTCAAGCTTTTGTTTATTTTTAATTTCATCAGTGATCTTCTTTTGAATCTTTGTGAACTTGTCATTTAATTGAGACTTTGTAACAACGGATACTGTTAATTGTTTTAATTCAACACCAATAGCCTTGGCAGCATTTTCCTTAACGGGCCCGGGGGCAAGAGCATCAAGTTCAGTGAGTCTTTGATCAAATTCAGAAGCGATTCTTTGAACAGCATGAGCTTCAATACCAGTAACTGCAACGATACGTCTAATACCCTTGGCAATACCACTTTCTTCGACGATAACTAAATTCTTAATATCACCAGTCTTAGCGACATGAGTACCACCACAGAATTCAATTGGTAATTTAGCCCATTGTTCATTAGTGGGGTCAGCGAGGATATCATCAACAGAGGCACCAACGGAGATAACACGAACGGGATCAGGGTATACTTCACCGAAAACGGCACGAAGACCATTAATTTCCTTAGCGGCGGCGAGGGGTACATCCTTAGTGAAAACAGGTAAATTATCCGAAATGCACTTATTACAGATATTTTCAACCTTTTCAACATCAGAGATTGAAAGACCAGCCTTATTGGTGAAATCAAATCTAATCTTTTCGGCGGCAACTAATGAGCCACGTTGATCAACGGCATCGCCAAGGACTTCCTTAAGACCGTAATTTAAGATATGAGTACCAGTATGATTATTACGAATAGGCCATCTGCGTAATTCATCAAAGGCAGAAATAACAGAATCTCCAATTGAAAGTGTACCGTAATTAACGAAACCAGTATGGAAAACATAACCAGCATAAACTTGAACATTTTCAACGCTAAATTCAGCGGAACCGTCAATAACTAATTTACCAGTATCGAATTCTTGACCACCTTGTT
This sequence comes from Nadsonia commutata, assembly GCA_030563525.1. Taxonomy (NCBI): domain Eukaryota; kingdom Fungi; phylum Ascomycota; class Dipodascomycetes; order Dipodascales; genus Nadsonia; species Nadsonia commutata. The sequence goes on from JAKUCD010000121.1 coordinate 24,508, forward strand.
CAGCGTAGAAACAAGTCTTATCCATAAGGATACCAATATCAGCACCCTCGGGGGCATCAGCGGTTGATTGGACGAATTGCTTATTAGCGTAAATAGCCTTAATAGTAGAATCAACTGTACCATGAGTATATTTGAAACTATCATCAGTCTTGGGTACAGCAGAGTCAGCTTCTAATTCAGCGAGGGCATGAACATCAAGTTTTAATAATTCTTTACCATCAGCACGCTTATTACCCTTTGAGGCATCCTTTGATTCTTGCTTGGCGACTTCAAACGCGACTTCATCAATTTTAAGACCGGCTTCTTCAGCCATAAGTCTAGTTAAATCAACGGGGAAACCATAAGTATCATATAATCTCCAAACCTTCTTACCGTCAAAGGTATTAAGGCCCTCAGCCTTAATTTCAGCGGCGTATTGTTGGAATAATTTCTCACCACGATCAAGAGTTCTAGAGAATGATTCTTCTTCTTCGTTCAAGATTTCAAAGATATCAGAGGTATTTCTAGTGACTTCAGGGAAGATATCCTTAACTTGATCAATCAAGGTGGGGGCAAGTCTAGAGAAGAAATTACCAATGGGTACATCGAACTTGTTTCTAACATAACGAGAACCACGACGTAAAATACGACGTAATACATAACCACGACCTTCATTATTGGGCACACCACCATCAGCAATAGCTAAGGTTAAAGTACGAACATGATCAGCGACAACACGGTAAGCGGTATCAATACCATCCTTATCATCAGCACCGAAGTGACCAGTATAAGCTCTAGCACCAGTTAATTCTTGAATCTTATCGAAGATGGGGGTGAAAACATCCGTATCATAATTAGATAATTTATCTTGAAGAACGGAAACAAGACGTTCAAAGCCAAGACCAGTATCAATATGCTTTGAGGGTAATGGTCTAAGGGAACCATCAGCTTCACGATTATATTGCATGAAAACAACGTTCCAAATTTCTAAAACGTTAGGATCATCCATATTAACTAAACTAGCAGCATTACGACCACCAATACGATCGTAATGTAATTCAGAACAGGGACCACATGGACCTTGGTCACCCATTTCCCAGAAATTATCAGCGGCATTACCGGCGATAATATGATCTTCAGCGACACCAATATCAAGCCACATTTGTTTAGCGTCAAGATCAGGGTCAAGACCATTCTTGGCATCACCTTCGAAATAGGAAACGTAAAGACGATCGGGGGAAATGCCATAAACACGAGTCAAGAGATCCCAAGCGTAGAAAATGGCTTCCTTCTTGAAATAATCACCGAATGACCAATTACCTAACATTTCAAAAAATGTATGATGATAAGAATCACGACCAACGTCTTCAAGATCATTATGTTTACCACCGGCCCGAATACATTTTTGTGAATTAACGGCAGATTTAAGTCCGGCGAGCTTTGATGAGGGATCAACTGTACCGAGGAAAATTGGTTTATATTGATTCATACCAGCATTGGCGAAAAGTAAAGTAGGATCATCAAAGGGAATGACGGAGGAGGAGGGAACGAAGGTATGTTCATGTTCCTTGAAATATTCGATAAAGGTTGAACGAACCTTGCCAGCGGGCCATTTGGCTAATAAGTCCTCAGACATCTTGTTATTGTTTTCGGAGTGTGAAAGGGAATGGGAGGTTGAGGCGGTTTTAATAATTTTCAGTGGATTATGTAAGGCAATAAAATTCGACTGAGACAAATTCGAAGCTGAATCTGAACTAATCTTCTTTGAATTAATCTTTAATGATGAATTAAATGAATTATTAATACTTGAATTATATCTTTTTTGATAAATACTTCTTAACCCTCGTCTCGTTAACCCTGGTATCGTAATCATCATTAAAATGCCGCGTATATAAATGTGGTGTGAAAATTTTATGTAGTGTGTTTGGGATAAATTAGTAATATATTGATTCGATTTAATGGATTAAATGAATGAATATATATATATATATATACATATGGATTAGAATAAACTCAATTCGCTTCGCTTATTAAATTTAAAAACTTTTTTTATCATAATTTTAAATTTATTATTTAAAAACTCTTATAAATTAACTTTAGAAACATATAGTAAGAAGATCATAGAAATCATCGATTTTGTTTAGATCCACCCACCCTTTTCGCTTCGCTCAAAGGTTAGGATTAGCTTAGTTGGCTTCAGCGGCAATCTTTTCAGCCTTGGCAACAGCTTCTTCAATGGAACCAACCATGTAGAAAGCAGCTTCGGGCAAGTTATCGTGCTTACCTTCAAGAATTTCCTTGAATGATCTAACGGTATCCTTAAGGGAGACAAGTCTACCTTCAATACCGGTGAAAACGTGGGCAACGGTGAAGGGTTGAGAAAGGAAACGTTGAATCTTTCTGGCTCTTTCGACGATGAGCTTATCAGCTTCAGATAATTCATCCATACCTAAAATGGCAATAATATCTTGAAGGGACTTGTAAGCTTGAAGAGTTTGTTGAACTTGGTTGGCAATATTGTAATGTTCGAGACCAACAACGGCGACATCTAAAAGACGAGACTTGGAATCAAGGGGATCGACAGCGGGGTAAATACCAAGTTCAGAAATGGAACGGGATAAAACGGTGGTAGCATCTAAATGAGCGAAAGTGGTAGCGGGAGCGGGATCGGTCAAATCATCAGCGGGTACGTAAACGGCTTGTACAGAAGTAACGGAACCCTTTTGAGTGGTAGTAATACGTTCTTGAAGGGCACCCATATCAGTGGCAAGGGTAGGTTGGTAACCGACAGCGGAGGGAATACGACCTAAAAGAGCGGAAACTTCGGAACCGGCTTGGGTGAAACGGAAAATGTTATCAACGAAAAGTAAAACATCTTGACCTTCTTCATCTCTGAAGTATTCGGCAATGGTTAAACCAGTAAGGGCAACACGAGCTCTAGCACCGGGGGGTTCGTTCATTTGACCGAAGACAAGGGATACCTTAGAGTCACCTTCAAGGTTAATGACACCAGTTTCAATCATTTCACGGTATAAATCATTACCTTCACGGGTTCTTTCACCAACACCGGTGAAAACAGAGAAACCACCATGAGCCTTGGCAATATTGTTAATTAATTCTTGAATGAAAACGGTTTTACCGACACCGGCACCACCGAAAAGACCAATCTTACCACCTCTAGCGTAGGGAGCTAAAAGATCGACAACCTTAATACCGGTTTCGAGGACTTCAGCAGAGGTAGATTGTTCAGCGAAAGTGGGGGGTTCGGCGTGAATGGGCATACGCTTAACACATTCAATAGGACCACGTTCATCAATGGGGTCACCAGTGACGTTAATAATTCTACCAAGGGTACCACGGCCAACGGGGACGGTAATAGGGGAACCAGTATCAACGACGGCTTGACCACGGACAAGACCCTCAGTACCATCCATAGCAATAGCACGGACGGTGTTTTCACCTAAATGTTGGGCAACCTCAAGGATAAGCTTTTCACCGGAAGCGTATTTGACTTCAAGGGCGTTAAGAATAGCGGGAAGGTTATCTTGTTCGAATTGGACATCCTAGAGTTGTTAGTACGAAACTCAAGCGAGTGAGTACTCATATTCACTCATGAGCGAAGCGACTGAGTGAATGAATTGATCACTCCACTCATAAAGCGAATTGATCACTCATTGAATACTTGATTGATTTATAAATTACTTACGACAACGGCACCAATAACGGTTCTAAGGGGTTGTTAGTATAGGGTTCGGAAGATAACTGCCGAGAATCAGACGAGTGATGCGCGAAGCGAAAGTGAATCTATGGCAATTGACAATGTCAATGGCAATGACAAATGTCAATTGTCAATTGTCATTGGCAAAGCGATTATACTCGCTTCCCGAATCGGTTCGTGAGATATCTTACAATCTCGCTTCCTTCGATTGATCAACATACCTAATCTTACCATCAGCGACGGTCTTAGTAGCCATAGATCTGGCAAAAGTACGGTTATTAGCTTGAGCAACGCGTAAAGCGGCTCTTGAGAGACGGGGGACGAGACGAGGAACAGCCATTATTGTTCTTTTCGCTTAAGAATAGTTGAAAAAGACAGAAAACGTGGCCAACAAAAATCCAGAAACGGGTAAAAGAGAGACGGGAGAGCGAGAAGGAAGCGAAAATTTAGCCTTTACCGACACGGGAGAGAATTTACCCCTGGGGATCTCGGTTACGCGGGGGGGAATTGGCGGCGAATGCGGCTTAGAGACCACCGACTCCACGCCGCAGACGGCGTGGAGTCTAGTTAGCGGCCGGCTTCCCCGGAAGCCGAATGAAAACAAATCAAAACAATAAGAAAAATTATTAAGGATGAATATAATATTTAGAATTATAATATCAATAAACCCGAAAATGTTCAATAGTACCAACTATAAAAGAATTGCCTCCCTAATCGGCGCTGATATCGGTCGAAATTGACCACCGGAACATAACGGCCCCCTAAGGCATGCTCGACGTTCATTGGTCCGAAATGAAATGGCTCGGCGTCGGATGCGCCGGAGTCAATTTCAATAATGAAGAGGGAGAATGCACTTTCGGCCCGATTTTAGTGGTATCAATTGAATTTACTATAAAATAAATATTTGACTCCTTTGTGACGCAATCGTGTTTATATTATTTATATATTCCATTTATCTCGTCCATTCTGTAAGGTCGGTGGCTGGTCCGTGGCTGGTCTCGCTCGGTGGTTATAGTCTATTGGGTTGTTCTGTTCACTCTCCTGCGTCCGTGACACATCATCGCTGCCGAATATCCATCTCAATTAATGATACTGGTTATTGATCACTTTTATATTTAATATTGTATTTCTCATAATATTTCTCATCTTATTAGCGTAGTTATATCCAAGCCCCTGCTTGATCCAGGCGGTCTCTGTCTCTGTATTATCTCTAAATGACCTTCTGCCCATGGATGTCGGCATGGGCAGATCATCAATGTAGCCCCGATACCCTAGTATCCACCCCCATTCCTGTGTATTCATTTCGAATACAATTATTCAAATATATATAATAATCCTTGTATTTTTTTTATTACTTGTGTTCTATATATTCTTTTCTGTATTATATTTACATTCGTCTTTTTTCTTCTCTTCGCTTCCTCCTCGTTATCTTCATCCCTTTGATCCACTCCCATTACTTTGATTCCATTATCAGCAAAATTGTTTGATATTACCATTACTATCGTTTTATTTATATTTACGCTTGTATATATTTATATTTATGTTCTTTATCTTTTTCTTTTTCTTTCTTTTTTTTTCTTGCTTTTGTTATCTTTTGTTCGTAATCATTTCTTCGTTTCTTCCCCCCTCTCACCACATCACCAATGTTGTCTTTGCGCCTTGACTTCAACCATCACTCATAACAAGTCCCTTTAGTATTCAACCTTAATTGTATGTGTATTTTTAATAATATTCTGATCATATATTAATTATATTCTAATTTATAATTTATAATTTATAACTAATTTCTTTTTTTTCCACTCTCATCTCATTCCCCGTTCTGGTTTAAAAAACTTATAGTAATTGGGTAATTTTCGCATTTAATCCTTCAACAAAAATTCTCTCTTGATAGATATTATAATTTTATTCTCCCTCCCCCGATTTTTTTCTTCAAACTTATCCTTCAGATTGGTCATGGTCAATACAACTTCAATGTTGTCCCTACAGGATTAATTTCGATCACCCAAAACATCATAACTTTTTTTCATCATATTCATAAAACTACAATTGTGAAACCACAATTTCTTGTTATTTAATCTCCTGTTAACTTTATATTCATGATCTTTTCCTTTTTCTCTCCTCGTTCACACACAACATCTTCCATGTTATCCCTCTCAACATTATGAATAATCAGCGCAGCGGGGAGTGACAAAGAGGAAGACCACTACTATTCATTAAGTTAATGCTTTTAAATAGTAGTATCATCTATTTTCGACATTTATTATTCAATATGCCTCACATTGAAAGAAATAATAGAGGAGTATTGAGTATCACGTGGGTTTATGTGCTGAACCACTTTTTTTACAATCTTAAGTCTGGCATGAATAAGAATGTTGAACGGTTAAATTATTCCACTGAATCATTAAAAGTCGCTGATGAATTCCCTCTCGACGGTTAATGACACTGAATTCTACAATGTGGTCAAGGTGAATTGAGTGTCATCAACGAAATCTCTTTTAAGATTAATTATTAAATTACCAGTGAAAATTCGCTGTGAATTGTTTGAAGGATATCTGTTTTCACTTTCTCACTTACTCATAAATATCTTCACTTTCTCACTTACTCACTCTCGCTACTAACCTTCGCACAACCACATGCCATTCGCTTCCATCATAGCATGTTTATATCCACCCTAACCCTTTATATCCACCCTAACCCTTTATACC
>JAKUCD010000122.1:0-30468 GCA_030563525.1 Nadsonia commutata
AACTGAGGTTAGCGGAATCAAAATCCGCGGTGATAACCAACTACACTATACAACCGATTTCTTGATGATGTGAGTGTAATGAAAATTATAATGTGAATGGATTTGAAACGCGGAGGCACAGCAAATTGAGATGATATTGAACTAGTATGTGTGAGACAATATTGAAGTGAATGAGGACGGTTGAAATAAGTCAGGCATATATATATATATATATTCTATAACCCCATACCCTTTCCGTTTATATTATTTGGAATGCTAATATCTACGATTACAAACGTCGGCAATCGAGATCAAATAGATAAGCACGTGGGGTATGACGTAATTAAGCGTAATTTGCAGTTTTTCACACTTTGATAAGAATCTAAGCCTTGATTGATATTCACGCCACCGAATATTTCACTTTACCTCTATTGGCTTTCTTATAAAGTTATTTCTAATCACTTATTCTAGGACTTTTTTTGCAGTTCACTGTTTAAACACTTATTCATATTTTCGTCCCCCCTGTTAACTTCAATTCAACTCTGTTGTCTAATTGATGGATTCGGAAGTATCTTACGCTTATCTGTCATTTTTGACCCTTCAAACAGTATTTCAAGTAGTTTTTGTTTGCCTGTTTGGGTTTTTCGCTGCTCGTTATAAATTGCTTACACCCTCTATTCAAAAACATTTATCAAATTTGAATGTCAACTTATTCACACCATGTTTGATTTTCTCTAAATTAGCGTCATCGCTAAGTTTAGCCAAGATGCTTGAATTATCAATTATTCCAGTATTATTTTTACTTACCACCAGTGTATCTTATGGTTGTTCTCGACTGACGTCCCGTGTGCTCAAGCTTACCGGTCGTGAAGCTAACTTTGTTACTGCGATGGCGGTATTCGGTAATTCCAATTCATTACCTGTATCACTTACCATTGGCCTCGCCTACACTTTACCTGATTTGTTATGGAATGATTTACCTAACGATAATTCCGATAAGGTGGCCACTCGTGGCATTCTTTATTTGTTGATTTTTCAACAATTAGGCCAAATGTTGCGTTGGTCGTGGGGTTATAATACTTTACTGAGTAAACCACCCCACAATGATGATGATATTGTCGCTGAAATCGCTAGAAATCATTATAAACGAGATGACGAAGAGGGTGAATTCACTCCTTTATTATTATCATCATCATCTGATGATGATGATGATAATGATGCCACCAAATTCAACCCCAATATGCCCGGTTCTGACGATGATGAAGAAACGTCTTCATTAACTGCGTCCTCCTGGATTTACCGATTCTTTAAATCGGTTAAATCATTCATGAACCCGCCACTGTATACTATGTTGGTAGCGTTGCTTGTTGCTTCCATCCCGGCCGTTCAGGCCGAATTATTCACTAACGGTGGATTCATTCAAAATACATTCACCAAGGCCGTACAATCATTGGCTTCAGTGGCCGTCCCGCTTATCTTGGTCGTCCTGGGCGCTAATCTCAACCCTGATGAATCCATCAAGTCCACTTCACAACATTCATCAAGAATTATATTTGCCTCTCTAATCTCTCGTATCATTTTACCCTCATTTATCCTTTTACCAATCCTCAGTATTATGGTAAAACTAGTAACTGTATCAATTTTGGATGATCCGATTTTCTTAATCGTTAGTTTCTTATTAACTATTGCTCCACCTGCAATTCAATTAAGTCAAATTTGTCAATTAAATGGTATCTTTGAAAAGGAAATGGCTGGTGTCTTGTTTTGGGGTTATGTCGTCTTAACTTTACCCAGTACGATTATTGTCGTCGTTCTTAGTTTACGTGTTTTGGATTGGGCAGGTAAGCTTATGCCATGAGTAAAATTAAAAATAGCATACTTTATCTATTTAGAACTGAATGATTATGAATAAATATATATAAATTATACCAAAATTGTCACATTGACGGTAGAAAACCTCATATTCACGTATTCTCCCAAGGATCGAAACCTGCTTTTCACCACTACGTTTTCATTATTTTCACTTATCCACCCTCAAGAATTCACCTTCAGGGATAACAAAATGTCACTTTCAACGGCCAGTGAAAATATTTACTCTCTTGCGAGAGTTTACGCTGATGCAAACTCTAAGATGCCCCAATCTTACTGGGATTATGATAATCATAAGATTGAATGGGGGACATTAGATAATTATGAAATTATTCGTAAAATTGGTAGAGGTAAATACTCTGAAGCATTTCAAGGTGTAAATGTAACTAATCAAGAAAAATGTGTCATTAAAGTACTTAAACCGGTAAAGAAGAAGAAGATTTTGAGAGAAATTAAAATTTTGCAAAATGTTACCGGTGGACCCAATATTGTTACTCTCTTTGATGTTGTTAGAGATCCTGTCAATTTAACTCCATCATTAGTATTTGAGTATATTAATAATACCGATTTCCGTATCCTTTATCCTAAGTTATCACCTTACGAGATTAAACTTTACATTTACCAGATCTTATGTGGGTTAGATTATTGTCATTCAAAGGGTATTATGCATCGTGATATTAAGCCTCATAATATTATGATTGATCATGATGCGAGACAAGCGAGTATTATCGATTGGGGGTTGGCAGAGTTTTATCACCCCGGTACATCATATAATGTACGTGTTGCATCAAGATACTTTAAAGGACCTGAATTACTCGTTGATTTACAACAATACGATTATTCATTAGATATTTGGTCTTTGGGTGCCACGCTAGCTTCAATCATTTTCAAAAAGGAACCATTCTTTCATGGTTCATCTAACCCGGATCAATTAGTTAAAATTGCTAAAGTGCTCGGTAGTGAAGATCTTTACAAGTACTTGGATAAGTACGGTCTTGAATTAGGAAGAGAATATAACGGTATTATGGGTAAATACCCTAAGAAGCCATTGGTTAAATTTATTAATAATGATAATAGACATTTGGCATCAGATGAAGTTATCGATTTACTTAATCATATGTTAAAGTATGATCATCAAGAACGTTTAACTGCTCAAGAGGCAATGGATCATCCTTATTTTGCTGATGTTAGAAAGAATTTAACTAAATAAACGACGAGCGAACGACAAACTCTGAACTCTGGGCGACAAACTCTGGGCGAAGCGAAGAATGAGGAGTGAGGGGTTGTAGTTATAAGTGAATAAACTAATAGCTTAGTGAACGAACTACGCGGTGAAAAATATAGCTAAATAATTATAATTTGATATATATATATATATATAAACTAGCTTATTTCATTTTTATTCTTTTTTTATAAGCATTATGTATAATAGATAAGATGGAATAAAATATCATTAGCTAACGAGGAGCGATGCGACGAGTGAGTGACGAGGAGGTGCGATATTTTACGAATAAGATAGTATTCGCTACGCTCGTACTTATTCACCTCGCTATCCTGGATGATTTAATATTAATGTTACTATTAGTTAACATCCCAATCAATGAATCAACGGTATTATCATCACTCGTTCCACTTGTCTTATTCCAATTCTTAAACGCCACCCTGTAATAAAGATTAATTAATGCATTCTCTAATCTTGTAACCACATGATCTAATAAAATAACAAAATCTTGCTGTGTAGCCGGTACATAGGAATCAGTCCATCTGCCACTACTAAATTGATAAGATAATAGAGAATCTAACGACCCGGGGGGTGCCGCATTATTAATAGCATATTGTTGTTCCTTTATTATATCGGTTTGGCTAAGCCTTGAACAAATAAACTCTAACCGACGTAAAACTGCACTTATTCTTTGCAAACATTCAACACTAATGACACCATATCCAAAATTTTCTGATGTATTATTTGCAATAATATTCAATATCCTTCCGGCCTTTGCCGATGATCTCCAAAAATTCTTATTTGTCGTTTGATTAATTGAATATTGTAACCTTGTCTCAGGTGGATAATTTAGTCTTTCAGCTAATTGTTTTGAGAATATAACCGAAAGATATTCGACATTCTCTAATCCCTTTAATTTCATTTCACCATAATCATTAATTATATATCCAGTATGATCCAATCGCTTCATTAGATCTTCTAATTTTCCAAGACTATAAATATCCACCGATTCAGGTTTACGTCGAATAATATTTTTTAACCGTTTAACTTCAGTTAAAAATTCCGCTGATACCATTATTTGGCCACCCTCAGCCCTTGCACCTATCCTTGCGGCTCTATTAACCATTGGTCCATAATAATCCATTCTTTTCGTTATGGGATCCCTCTCACATACTGGAGACCCCCAATGGATCCCCATTCTTACTAAGAGTCCCCTATAAAGTAGTATTCCATTAATTAATATTAATTCCCCCGCTTCAGGTGATTTCAAAATTTCAGGTGGCCAACAAGCTAATAATAATTCATTTTGTACATTAAGGCACCATAATAATGCCAACACGGGTGATGAAAATGATACAATAAATGCGTCACCTTCAGTTTTAACTTCATATCCACCCTCTAATTGCAATTGACGTCTCATAATATCATTATGAATCTTAATTGCAGTACGCATCGCAATTGGGTACATATCCCATAACGAGGCTGATCGCATAATATCAGTATACACTAATGCTAATTGGCCCATTGGCGGTTCAATTCCAGTATTTAATCCAGTTAAATTAGCTCGTTGTTTTAGTATAATACTCATATCATGAGATCTTCGTCTAAGTGTGGGGTATATTTCACCATGCGGGGTCGCAAGTCTTGACAATGACCCACTTTTCTTAATTTCACTTAACTGAGAGCCAAGTGGTAGTCTTATGCTCCTCTGATAAAATTCCCTAACTGAAATACACATTACCATTATTTTACCTCTTGCACCATAAGATATTGCAATATCTCTTAGTTTTTGTGCTGCATGCATTGGATCATCAGCTTCTGTTAATGATATATTGGCGGCCATTTCATATGATATGTAATGCCATAGTTCCTTATTACCAATAATAATTAATTCATCAGTGTCTCTGACATTATACTCAATAATATAGGGGCCTACTTTAATACTGGGAATTAAATTAAAGAACCCAAATGCCCTCGTAACTTCACTAAGTCCCTCTAATTTACCTTCAACTGTAATTACACCACCACTTGCCCTGATACGTGCAATTTCTAATGGTTGAGAAAAATCATGCTTTTCGGTTAATAATTTGAATTCACCACGTGTAGTTGTAACGATTGCCATTGAATCACCAACATTAGCAACAAAAAGTTTATTATCTTTAAAATAGCAAACCGTGGCTGATGCTCCGGATAATCCATCAGCATATTCTGCACGAGATGATGTGGATCCACCACTCTCCTTAGATGGTGGTGTAGAAACGATTAATCCAATATCTCGATTTGTTATAAGGAATGTTCTTCTAATTGCATCAATAATAGTATCACCAGTAACCAATTTCATTAATTCATATTCCAAGTTCTTACTAAACATTTCTTGGATTAATTTCACAATCTTATTACCATTCATCGTTGATTGGTTTTGGCCATCAAATAATCCAATAATTACCTCTGAATCGTTCCCCCTAAACCTTTCAACGACCATATCAATGGTTGAAAGCTTCTCATCATCACCAAGAGTATCAGCGGTTCCTAGCTGTAAATTTGATAAACCCGTACCGTAAGTTCTCACGCGACACTTTTCAGATTGATCAGGTAAAACTGATGTTGTCAGTGTAACATCCATTAAACCCAATATGCCAATTTGATTCAGAACCGTAAACTCACCCAGGCCTGCTGACCCATTCAAAATATTTCTTGTACCATTGAAATCAACACATGTATGAGGATTTTTAATTTCTAATCGACAATTCCCCGAAAGGTTCAAATATAATAAATCAAGATTTGAATGCCAGTTCCAATCGTAACGCCAATTAGCGATGTTATATTTTAATTTATTTGATCCAACATCCAATATTTTCAATCGTCGAAGTTTGGTTAATTCAACGGGTAACGAATGAAGATTATTATAATTAACGTATAATCTCTGCAATCCTGATATATTTTCTAAATCATCCACTGGTAAACTGCATATTCTGTTTCCGGATATATATAATTCAGTTAAATTATTTAATCGTCCAAGAGCACCAATTGGAATATCTGACAAATAATTATATGATAAATTCAAGATTTTTAATTCTGATAGATTAGTAATCCCTGAAAAACAACGATCATCGAGTTGATTATCACATAAGATCAGCACTTTTAATGAATTTGCCAATGTTCTCTTGGTTTGATAATTACGACCTATCCAATTGAATGACGAGGATGACGAGTCTTGTTTAAATAGTTCAGGAAATGATGATCCTGAACTATTAACTGTTGTTGGTGAATAACTTATCGGATCTTTTCGAGGAATAATTTCAAATGATGTTGTAGTACTAGTAATATATCGTGGAACGGCACTAGACATACTACCATCCAATCCACTTTCCTCTGACATGAATGGAAGTGATGATGAATCAGTAAATCTACTATTTCTTCTTCTATGATGGTAATCACATTCCAGGAATGAATCAAGAAAATTTGATGAAAGATTAAGCGTAATCAAATTACATAAATCATTTATTTCTTCCGGTATTTGTCGTATATTATTACCATGTAAATCGAGAAATATCAAATTACCCAATAAACCGATTTCACCCGGTAGAGAATGAAGATTATTATGAGAACAACTTAAATATTTTAATTCCCTCAAATTACACAGTTCAACGGGTAATATACTTAAATGATTATTATCAAGTATTAGTTCCTCTATACCAGGAATCATCGTAATTAAATTACTTGACAAGTTGAAAATTTCCCCTCCCGATAAATTCAGACATCTTAATGATGAAAGTGGCGAAATCAAATCAAATTCAGTTAAAGCGTTATCGCTTATAACAAATCTATTCATACAACTTGATAAATGATTATCAAATCTTTCAATTGAATTATTGCTGGCGTCAAGATCCTTAAGATATGGTATTGATGATAAAATATCAATATTTTTCAAATTATTACACTTCAAATCTAAATTCTCCAGGGCCTTTAAGAATGAAAATGTTTCAGGTAAATCAAGCTCCAACGTATTATGACTTAACACCAGTCTTTGTAAATTCTTCAATTTTTCGATCTTGGCAGGTAATTTCGAAATCTCATTATATGATAAATTCAATAACATTAAATTTGTGAGTTCACATATAATTTCGGGAAAGTAATTAAAGTAATTTGATGATAGATCCAAGTATCTTAATCGTTTTGATAAATTTGAGATATTGGACGGTAAATCAGTTAATTTATTCCCCTGTAATTTCAAAGTTTCCAAATTATCTAATTTAACGAATAGTGAGTCGGGTAATGATCTAAGATAATTTCTTGAAAGATCTAAACTCTTGAGATTTCGTGTTTGAAGCATATTACCTGGGAAATGTCTTAATCTGTTTCTTGAAAAATTAACATGAATAAGATTTGGTGTAGTTAGGATAAATTCAAGTGGCATAATCATTGAAGAATTTCTTGACAGATTCAAATGTTCCATCGCAATATTACTTTCACGGAATGTCGGCGGTATTGATTGCATTCTATTAGGAAGAAGGTATTGATTATCGTTATTATTCATTCTTCCATGTTCTGCCGCCGCCTTTTCATTTGTATCAACTAGCTTTGTTTCAGTAATACAAAATTGAATCAAGTAACTTATATTCTCACGACAAACATCTTCTAAATGATCTTTCTCGGTGTATCCCATAAATTCCAGAAACAAAATTTGATAAACCAGTGGATGTTCATTAGGGTATAACGCTTGAGTCATACTTCTAGTTTTCATAAATAACTGAAGACCTCTAACGTTGAAAAACAGTAATTTTTTATTTAAGATTTGAATTAATTCATGAACCGTTATTTCTAGTGTACATGGTATAGTATTGAAAGAACCATCATACCGATAAACTCGAACATATAAAACATTTTCTCTCCATTTTTTAAATGGTGATTCTAAAAAATTAAATAGTTCTAAATCGGTATCATTAGAATATCCATGTGAATCACTGATTAATGGAGTCGATGAAAGTGGGTCAACGATACTTTCAACTGATGAAAAATCAATATTTTGTGGTGAAATGGGAGGCGACAATAAGGATTTATTAAAATGTAATTTTGAACTTGGTGATATTCTTTTACTTTGAATCCAACTATTATCAGGTTTGCCCTGCCAAAAATTATCTTCTTCTTGCTGTTGTTGTTGTTGTTGCTTCCGGCGTACAATATCACTACATCTTTTAAAATCTTCAACTCCCGGTAAGAATAATGTTCTTGTTCGGGAACTAACAAATTCCGTTGGTGGTAATTGAGATTTATCAATATATGAACTATGAGCGCGAGAAGTTGATGAATGTGGTGAAATACTGTATTTGTTACCGGTATCAATTAAATTTTTTTCCACAGTTGCAAAGTTATCAGAAGTATATTCATTGTTATTTCCACGATATGATGAGGATGGAGGTATATATATTTCATTTTGAGATGAATGATTTCGATGATTTATTAATTTATCGAAAATTTTTAATTTTTTCAATCTTCCAGCCTTTCTTTGATCAATCTTTTTCCTTGATTCAATTGATAACCCGGCTGATGTTAAGCTAAGATTTTTATCATTTGGTTCATTCTTTTCACTGATAGAGGGTAATGATGATACCCAAGTATTATCTCTATCCTTTTCTCTACGATGCAAATGCCTTTCATCGTGAATTGGTGATTTAATCTTTTTTGATGTCAAGAGAGTTAATTTTCGAGGATTTAGTTTTGATACAATTGTTGATGATACTGACGTAATAGTTGAAGTTATTAATGGTAACGGCTTTGAGGGGTTCTCATTCCATGATAGAAAATATAACTTTGACTTATGAGGTTCATCGAAGGAATATGAATCCATTGATTGATTTAGTTGTTTATAAGCATTTCCATAAGAGGATCGTGGAATCGTTAGGGCTGTTGAATCAACCGGTGTAAAGGGTTTTTTAACTCTATGACTAATAATAGTTAGTACTAATCCACTCATTATTCGAGTGAAGCGAGAATGATCACTACATTTGAGCGAATGGTCAATTCTTACTTACTTAAGCTAGGGTGTAAGTAGACTCACTCAAGCTAGTCGTTTCGCTCCGCTCCTCATTCCTCGTACGTTACTTACGTTAAATTTTCAAAACCCCCCTGTGGCGATAAGTAATTGCGATCAATTCTATTACATTGGTGTATATGCTTCTTTTGAGAACTTGATTCGTTATGATTAAACATTGAAGTTATCATTTTTTATCCCTTTTTAATATTTCTATTTCCAAAATAAATTGCCACCCTTGAAGTAAAATTCGTCTATAATATGTACCCTAATGTTATAGCGGGTCTTATCAGGCGTCTCTGATAAATATGTCTTTGATGAGCATGTCTGATAATGCATGTGGTCCAAGCTACCGCATTGGGGAGAGAGTATGGTTGCGAAGCGACACACGTGTGTCCCCCTTTCACAGCGTTAATCTGATGATGACCTTCACTTTCATACTTCAAATTCTATACTGATACTGACTCTAGAATGTACAAGCCATTATTACAGCATAAGTATATATAATCTCATGTACAGCAAAAATGAAAAAAAAATGAAAACGTAGGCGTTGACACTGTAGACCTTTGACATCTACGATATTTCATACTAACAGCATCGACTATTATATGATGTTGAATTGAAAGAATTCGTCGAACTTATATTAATACTTTTAAATGGCCCCTTCTTTCTTCTGACAGTTGTATCCCATCTTGGTACGTCACCATATTGAACTCCCGATTCTGAATCCTCGGGGTCCAAAATACCTAATTCAACTTTTGTTAAAATCATACTCGATAATTTTTCGAATGCCTCGGACACTCCCTCGCCCGTGAGTGCTGAAAGTTTAATGAACTCTAAATCATTATTATTACAAAAGTTTATAAGATCATGATCCGTGACCAGTGTTGTAGGGTCCGCCGTGGCGGCTAAATCAATTTTATTACATACAACCAATATTGATACACTTGGTGATGTCAATGATCGTATATCTTGGATAAAATGTTGTAATCCGTTGAAACCTTCATAATTGGTGATATCGAAGGTAAGTAAAACACCAGCTGCACCACGATAATATCCTCGAGTCAATGATCGGAATCTTTCTTGACCTGCCGTATCCCATAATTGTAATTTCATTCTCTTTATCGGTGATGAAAATGGGGATGGCTGTGATTTTTGAAGTTTATCAAATTGACCTATTTTGATTATTTTGGAAGAAAATTCCACCCCAATTGTTTGTGATGACATTATTTTCCACTCATCATGTACATATCTATGTAAAATACATGATTTTCCTGTACCTGATGGACCTAATAAGATTATCTTTGTTAAATAGTCGTACATTGACCCGAGTTCCTGGTGGAGTTAGTGATTGAACAAAAATACAGTGAAGCTTTAATTGATTTGACTTACCTGCTCGGCCAAATACGAAGATTGTAATGAACTATTAGACGTTTGTCGTTTCGCCATTTTGTTTTGTTTATATATGGATGGTTGTGAAGATTCGATGCTGGGAGGTTACTTGGGAGTAAAGTTCGTTATCATTATTATAGCAGATAGAGTATATATGGAGGATCTATAAAATTACCATTTATAACGTTGCTAAATTGTGAGTGGGGGTATATATATTGTTGTTCGCTTCATCACATTCATCGCTATGCTCTGAATGCTCGGAATGCGAAGCTAAGCACAAGCTGAACACTTTGCAGTAACAGCAACATCATCATAAACTTCGAACCTTCTCTGAACTGTAACAGGAATACTTTGACGAGTACTCTCAATAACTTCAGGATCTAATTCAGCATAAACAATACTTTCCTTTTCATCAGTCTCCTCGATAATATTACCCATGGGGTCAGAAACAAGACTATGACCATAAGCATGATAACCAGCGGTCATATCCCTAGCGGGGCCACATAACAGAACATAGATTTGATTATCATTAGCTCTTGCACGGGCCAATAATGACCAATGTAAGGGGCCCGTAGTTAAATTGAAAGCACCGGGGTAAATCATAGCGAAAGCACCCTTACGACCAGCAATAGATGCCAACTCCGGGAATCTGATATCGTAACAAATACCTAAACCGATCTTACCATACCCCTCTATATCGATAACGGTAGCCTTTTCGCCGGCCGTGAGGACTTCAGATTCCATGAATTTAATCTTACCAGGAACATTAATATCGAATAAATGAACTTTACGATGTTTACCAATAATTTCACCTCTTGGGTTGAATGATACATTGGTATTATAAATCTTCCCCTCAAACGATTCAGGGATTGAACCACCAATAAGGAAAGTTTTAGTTTCACGAGCCAAATCCGATAGGAATTTTGTTGTTTCACCCTCGGGGATAGGTTCAGCGTATTTTGCGAATGCTGTCACGGCATAGGGGGAATTAAAGCATTCAGGTAAAACAACTAATTTTGCGCCATTAGCGGCAGCTTCAGAGACTTTAGTTTTAACTAATGTTAAATTAGCGGATTTATCGGCAGTAGCAGCGATTTGAATTAACGCAATTTTAATCTTTTGCGCGAGTGACATTTTGGTGAAGTGTAAAGTGTGGAGAAGATGAAAAGGTGAGTCAGGCCAATGAATATTTCACTTGGGAGGTTAATGCGTACTAACTATGAGCGAAGCGAGTATTATACTCATGAGCAAAGCGAATGATTATTTATCTTCTTTATTTATAATTATTCTTGTATTTAAGACTATTATATATATTCAATCTTTATTTTTTTTCTTTAGGTTTAATTTAAAGCTAGTGTTTTATGCATAGTTAAAGTTTTTGAATAATACAAATACAAATACAAAACGAATACAAGAACAGAAAAAGCCATTAGTGTATTAACTTACTCTTAAAAATAACTCGCTACTCACTACTCGCTCTCATTTCGCTTGAGTGGGTTGGCTTGATTGGGTTCACTCAGATTTTCTCACTCACTTGCTAAGCTCGATTTCGCTCTTCAATCAAATTAGCATGTAAACACTTCAAACTAACCAAAGCCTTATCGCTCTCAACGACGCAACTAATATTAACTTCATCAACCCCCTGAGAGATCATTTCAGCATTAACCCCCGCTTCCGCTAACGTTGACATCATTTTCCCCGCCACCCCGACGGCACGTTTCATATTTTTACCAATTAATGAAACAATCGCTAAATTCTTTGTTATTTCAACTTGACCATGATCTTTTAATTCTTGCACGGCCTTCAGCAACGAAATATGATGATCATTACAATTACTATGAATTGCCATGGATATACGTACAAAGGAGGTAGAGATTAAATCGACAATTAGATGGTTTCGACTAAGGATTTGGAATATCTTAGCTAAAAACCCGTGTGATAGTAGCTGTTTATTCGAGTTGACGTTGATGATAGTAATATTTTGCTTGGTTGTAATAGCTGTGGGTTTTATAATAGCCTTGAGTTGTTTGAAAAACATCAAGTCCAACTGATACAATGAAGCAAGCATTTCAGTGAATGATACATCGGTATCCGGGAATACAATAGTACCATGGCCTCTAGCATTTGAAACATTTTTAATTCTAATTGGAATTTTAGCCGCTATAACATGTTCCATTGTCAGGGGGTGGATTACTTCTGACCCATAATACGTCAACTCTGATGCTTCCTCAGGGGTAATCCAGGGTAAAAGTCTTGCCTGGGGCACTTTTCTTGGATCAGCGGTGAAAATACCATCAACTTCTTTCCAGATTTGTAGTTCATGAGCTTGAAGTCCAACGGCGAGTAAACCGGCACAGAGGTCGGTATAGCCACGACCAATACGAGATAGCAGACCACCGGGTACGGAACCGAAGTATCCCGTTACTACAGGGATTCGTTCGTCGCATTCAAGGATTCGTTTCCTCATAGCAGCTACGTATTCCTTGTAGTTCAGGGGGTCCTTGGTAGATCCGGACTTGGAGGGTAGAACGGTAGACAAATCAACATATTCACAGCTCACACCACGATCCATCAACAAAGCCGTCATGAAAAGACACGAAAGCTTCTCACCCACAGATACAATAGCATCAAGAGTTTTATTACTCATTTCATCAATAACCCTAGCCGCTTGACACAACCGAATTGCTAAATCAATTTCCTGATTTGAATCAAACATTAATTGATTGATCAACTTACGATCTTGAATTTTCGCCTCGGCCACCTTCGCATGATCAGATCTAATCAATTCCAAAGGGACTCGAAATGATTCTTCCTCATTGGACCTCTCTAAGGCCAACTTGGCCGCCAATAATAGTCTTGACGTTGTACCCTCGCTCCTGACACCTATAGATCTCGCTGAACAAACTAAGGCAACCCTTCGACTTTTACGATATACTTGAACTACATCATCAACGATCAATTCAGGAAACTTACCTACGGATGTTCCACCGAACTTCTGTACTACCCAAGTGTCAATAACCATAATAACGATCAATGGTGTATAGAGTATAGGTATATTGTAGATAAACAAGAGAAAGAGTCATATGCACGGCTCATCGATAACGCGGAGATCAGCGATTGATTCTTTTTGGGTGAATTAGCACTAAATCAGGCATTTTCATGGAGGTTTCATTGAAAATCACGAAACCTCCATGAAAATGGCCATCACTCTTATATCTTAATCTCTTATTACTGGGGATTGCCCTTAAAATCCTTCAAATGCTAATAAACCCCGCATTCGCACCTCGGCCTGTGACTTTACAGCGTATGCGCCCTTACCCTACCTCTTTCTCATGAACTAAGCTTCACTTAGTAGTATATACCAAAATTTAATCAAAGGGGAAGAACTCATAAATTCAACAATGGGACAATCAGGTTAGTATTAAATGTGGATGTTTGGGATCGGAGATATTTATTCTTGGAATCGGGGGTTTTTTTTGATTATTTTTATTAACTTTTCATTGTTTAGGCGGTAAACCAAGGGTCAATTCTAACGGTACCGTCGAATTAGCACCTCCGAGTGCTCGACAAGAGGTTAATATTGAGACGGGGGTAATGGTGAATTCGAAGGGAGCCAAAGACTCAACGTCTACGACTTCATTGACTTCTGGTATTAGTAAATTTTTGTCAATAATTCTGAGTTGTTGGAAATCATCTGATTCAACAATTTCAAACTCTACATCATCAAATGAAGTACTTCCTGATACGATAACTGAAGCACCTGATACTAATCCACCGCTAGACCATGCTACCGAATCAAATCACACAGCAGACCATTTGCATGATGGCATAACCTTCACGCCTCATACTTGCAGACAGATCGATGACGACCCCCATTTACCCGACCAATACGATACTTATTACACTCACGACCAATCCAGTGTCCAGCCCGGCTCAATTGAAGAAGGAAAATTCGACACATACTATGAACCTGAAGATGATAATGATGATGAAAATGAGAATGACAATCATTCACTTAGATCATTACCAGAACGTATGCATCCCCTACCGCACCTCCTAAGACCACTGTCCGATTCGCTATACGGTAGAAAATGTCTCGTACTTGACCTCGATGAAACCTTAGTTCACAGCAGTTTCAAATACATTCATGACGCCGACTTCGTCATCCCCGTGGAGATCGATAATCAATTCTGTAACGTTTACGTGATTAAGCGACCCGGTGTCGATGAATTCATGAGACGTGTAGGTCAATTATATGAAGTCGTGGTGTTCACGGCAAGCGTTGATAAATACGGTGATCCATTACTTGATCGATTAGATATTCATCAATCGGTTCATCATAGATTATTTCGGGAATCTTGTTTTAATTATCAGGGGAATTATATTAAAAATTTATCTCATATTGGACGGCCATTGAATGAAGTTATTATTATTGATAATAGTCCAACATCATATATTTTCCATCCTCAGCATGCTATCCCTGTTTCTAGTTGGTTCTCGGATGCTCATGATAATGAATTGTTGGATATGTTACCGTTATTGGAGGATTTGGCGGGCAAGAAGGTTAATGATGTAAGTTTAGTATTAGATATTAATATTGATCAAGTAGATGAGGTGTGAATGATAAAATAAAATGTATTTATTAAAACTATATTATACAATAAAATGAAATCACACTCATCACTTTAGCGTAGCGACAGTGAGTGTGAATAGGTGGATGAGGTGAGGAGAGTGGGCCTGACATTAAATTCGGCACTCTCACTCGCCTTGCATCGCTCAGGAAGCGGGAGTCGTTCAACTTTGCTTCGCTCAGTTTCGCTTCTTAACTTCCTTCTCCTTAATAGCGGTTGACAAAATATGCTTTTCTCTCTCCTTTTGGAACACAATTGAACCCTTCTTACTATGACGTCTAACATTAATTTCCTTATTTTTGAGAGCACCCAATTGATCACGTTTAATTTCACCAGCCTTCAAAATATTCTTAGGAACATGACGATGACGAGCGATACGTTTGATTTCGGGCATATGCTTATAACGTTCCTTCAATGCCGCATCATACTCGAGTTTAGATCTTTCTCTTGATGATTTAACGTTAGCCTTCTCAGAAGCATTATTACGCCATAATCTAACATTACCATCTTCAGAACCTGAAACGATATATTTAGAATCCATGGTATATTTAACACACATAACCTTTTGCATACGTTTCGTATGATAAATATCTCTAGAGTGACCCTCACGAGTCTTGAAGATACGAATACTACGATCATAAGCACCCGTAACTAATTCTTCACCAGTAGGAGAGAAATCGACGTCCATGACGGCGGCAACATGATCTTTATAAACGTTAAGGGCTCTATCAAGTTTTCTCATATCGTAAAGGTAAACATTATGATCTTCCGAAGCGGCAGCGAAATTAAAGGCTTCCATCGGGTTCCAACAGATTGCGTTGGTTCTGAGAGTGGCAACCATACGTTGAATAGGTGATGAAGTACGAATATCATAAATAATAATTGATCTATCTGATCCAGTTGATGCAACGATTGATGTCTCAGTCTGATTAAATTTAACATTATTAATATTATCAGCGCCCCATGATAAGTTAAGAATGGGTTTGGATCGATTAGTATCCCATAATTCAATAACATCACCACCGGTAACGAATTTATTTTCTGATCTATGATGATCAATTGACATGAATGCACCCTCACCGAGGTATGTCGTAATAGGATCTCTTACACTTTTACCTTGATTAATATCCCATAATTTAACATTTTTATCACTACCACATGATAAAAGTTTACCACCTGGCGTTACAGCAAGACCATGGACTACATTAGTATGGCCCTTTACTGAAAAAATTTCTTCTCTAGTTGACATATCCCAATATTTAATGATACCATCACCTGAACCAGTTGCCATACGATTCAGTTGACGAGCATTTCTAGCCATGGAATAAACGCCATCGATATGACCACCACCAAGTTGTCCGACGAAGGGTTTGGCGAACATTCTTTCTAATTTTGTTGCATTAAGGGCCTTGGTGTATTCACGAGCTCTCTCGAATGGATGAAGAGCTGGATCAAGGTTACGAGGTAATCTTTGAGCTTCAGCTGATGAAACGGGGACGTAAGCGTCAGCAGATCGGGAGATGGTTTTGATTTTCTAAGCATGTTAATATTACGTCCGTAAAGCTGAACATAAAAGCATCCGTATACCTCTTTTTACTTACCATTTTACCGATATGATGTTATCGCTGAATTTGTATTTCAATTTTTATTTTTTCTTTTTTCTTTTTTTTGGGAAATGTAAAAATATATATCCCAACTGAAGGGTAATATAGTCTTTTGATTATGTAAGTAATCATCATAATCGATCGAGCGAAGCGAGATCAAGTAAGGAAAATAAATTAAATAACAATATTTATAAATAATATATCTCTAACTCTTATTCGGTTTTATTCATTCAAACAGGTTGTATCAAAGTCATTATTATTTCGCTCCAATGACTTTTTAACTTGGGCAAACGGCCATACACCTAAAAACGGATACCCTGGGGCATACTCTTCATCATCCAAATCGTTAGGATTAATAATAATTGGTTCATGATGATAATTATCTTCCTCCACTGCACCATAGGTGAATCTTCTTGTATTGGTCGGTCTAGCGGTAATAGATGACAACGTTGGACTAGAAGAACTATGATGAACTAAAACCTTTTGAGAATTATATTCCGGAGATTTAATGATGGTATCAACGAGATAATACTGTAGAGTATTCATAACCATCGGGAACACGAAAACGACGAATCCAATTTGTAGACGAGGATTAAAGTATGTCCAAGATAATAGAAACTCTGCGATATCATCAAGCCAGGGTAAAAATTGGAATATAATGTAAATAACGCATTTCATTAAAATCATTGCCCAAAGGAATAGTGTGGCCTGTTTAACGAATGCTGACCATTTGGGTGGTGATCCGTAATATCCTGATATAATGTCTTTAATATCTGCCAATGATGCAAAATGTTGAATCCAATAAAGGAAAAACCATAATAACGGCACCCCCAGGGTGGTATCCCATAAGATATTCAGAAAATACCAATCGCAGGGGTTATCACTTGACTCACCACCATTATCCTTATTATTAGAACTTGTCAATATTGACAACAACAAATTAACCATATGAAGCGTGGCAGCCCCCAAGATTTGTTTTGAAACATCAAATACCCAAATTCTCCATGGTCTCGGTGGATGTTCACGAGATCGTTTAATGACAAGCGTTGAAACGGCGATAAGTCCCATTGATGCCTGAACCAAGAGGGCGAATGGCCCTAATAATTGGCAACTCTCGTCGGGGGAAGAAGGTGGCGGCCTACGACCTCGTGGGTTATGAGAAATTAAAGTGAGGAATAATATCGTTATCTTTGATATTATCATCTTATGATGGTTATGAGTATTAGTATTGCGGAGTATTGTTGAGTATTGTTGGTTGAGGCTTGCTGAAGTATTTTGATGATTCGATAACGATAACAGAATGCAGTTCCATTCTCCTCCGCGGTTCGAATTTCATGTAAGCGGTTTATTTTCACACGTTTAAACTCGGTTCGTCGGGAGGATTTCGCTGATTAATCATAAATTGTCTTCTTTCTTCTTCACTTTTACATATATATCTACATTTAAACAACATGTCTGGTAAGTACAAGTGAGATTAGAATATACTCGTATAAATACTAACAATATTAGAACCAGCTTCCACTCCCGCTACTTGTCCCTACCCCGGTGCCAACGGTACTGCTGCTGCCGCGCCTACTACCGCCGCCACAAAGCCTAAACCCTGTTGCGTATGTCTCGATGAAAAGAGTACCCGTGATCAATGTCTCCTTCTTTGGGGTCAAGATAGTGGTAAATGTGATGATACAATCAGTGCCTATAAAGTTTGTATGAAGGGATTTGGATTTAATTTGTAAGCCACGAACGAACGAACGAACGAACTCGAGCGTAGCGAGAGTGAGTGAGTGAGTGAGTGAGTGAGTTAGTCGGACTGACTCGCTGACGGACTGACTGAAGATAATTAGAAATGAGACGTCTTGTACATAGATATTAAATAATAAAGTTTTTATTTGTTTATTTATGCAATCTAAATTCAATAGATTAAAACAATCTTCAAACAACAACCTCGGCCCATGTGGTGACGTGGTTACGTCATGGCTGGGGTTTCTGATTAGTAATCGGTGCTCGAAGTTCAATTTTTTCATTTTTCGTTTTTTTCGGTTCTCCAATCTGGGTTTTGGGTTTTCTCAGTGGGGTTTGTTAAATCTCTTTACAGACTATAGAGTGATTATTTTTTAAATTTCTTTTCTATTTTATTTGTTTGTTTGTTTTTTTATTTCCATTCTATAGATTATGAAAAACTATTATTAAAAAAAGTTAACTCATTTAAATATATATTTTATATATCGGCATTATAAATTGAAAAGGACTACGCTAACAGTTTACCCTTGTTTGTTGCGGCGGGTACATAATGCAATGTAATGTAAGGTATCTACCCCTCACGAGGTGCATATCGGTGTTAAAAATTGATTTAAGCCGATTAAATTGAATCGAACTCTAGTGAAGCGAGAGTAAGATGTATGCGGAAGGGTGATGAGTTAATATGATGAGAAAAGATGCGATGAGATGCGTTAATGTAGAGTATAGATTAGGCGTTATCGGGTAGCAATTCTCGCCAATCTCGCTACGCTCGATGGCTTGATGGCTTGATGGCTCGATTAAAATCTGACCACCATAACACTTAAATTATCCGTACTAAAATTATCCAAAGCATAATCCACCAACAACTTACTTGCCACTTTGGTATCCTTTACACCCTTAATCATATCCACTGCCTGTCGATCCGTACAAACATCCCATAATCCATCACAAGCAATAATAATAAATTCATCAGTCTTGGGATTTAATTTGGTCATCGTAGTGAATGGATGTCCCGTTACGTATTCCTTTACGTATAGATCACCAAGGGCTCGCGTTACGGCAAGCATACCATTAACGCGACCATTCATTATAATACCGCCGGCGTTTGTGATTCGCGAGGATTCATAAGGGTCAGTACCCTTATGGTCGTAAGAGAGTCTTAGCGCCTTCCCATTACGGCATAAGATAATTCTTGAGTCACCAACATTAGCGGTGTATAACATACGATGTCTTTCTCTGGTCTGTGATGGTGTTGGTGTAAGTTGGGTAGTTGAGGGTTCAAGTTCAAGTTCGCCGCCATCAGCGAGTGATAATGATGATTGATTTGATGAGGACGATAATGGCGATGAGGGGGTTGAATCACCAGTTTCTTCCCATTGAGTAAAAACAACGGCTGCTGTGCAGCCACTATGTTGAAGCGGCAATTTCTGTAATTGTTTATCAGCTTCCATGAATGAGTGGTCTAGCAGTGTAGGTATATCGATCAACTCCTCGGTTTGAGTATTTAAAGAAGAAGCCAATGACGATGGTGATGATAAACGTGATGATTGAGAATTTGATCGGGATCGCGTTTTCTTGACGGAATTTGATCGCGTGACCGACGGCGCTAGCGAATAAGTATCATCACCTAACACATAATGATTTAAATTTGATTCAAAGATTGAATGTAAATTTTTGGCGCACCAATCTGCCGCCATAGATCCCGCATGGCCATCGAAAAGGGCAAAGTATCCTGCATCGGGGATATTGGCATAATTATAAACAAAAGTATGAGCATCTTCCATCTTTCGACGGCATTTCAAGTTGCGGTCTTCGGCGACGCCTACTTGAAATGTACATGATGCATCTGCTCGAGGGTCATTAGTGTTATTTATCGATGAGTCTGATGATGTATTGGACACGGTAAGTGAGGGTTCAGCTGATGAAGAACCGGGGGTTAGTGAGGACACCAAGCGACCCTTGACGAATTTACGGAAAAGATTACCCTTTGAGGATTTTTGCATGGTTAAGTATGTGAAGAAGAAGACGAATGAAGAAAAAGACAATAAAGATGAAAGGACGAGATGAAAAAAGTACAATGAGATCAGATGAAAAGACAAAGACAAGACAAGTGGGGGTGGTGAATGAAAATAAGAATGCAAGTCAACATCTATCCCCTTTGGGACACCTCGTGCGGCAGTGTGTCACGCCCACTTCTGCGGCTGAGACATTGGCAACGCAGGGTCTGCGGCTTGTGTTTCAACGGTCTTCTTGCTCATTGGCCCGAAAGTTACCGCTGAAAGCACGGACCGTTATTGGCCGTGTAATTCTTAGTGTATATACCGATTAATAATAGGTATTGATAATCCAGTTATTTATTTATTTATTATTGTTATTAATATTTTTATTTTTATTTTTATTATTATTTCTATTATCTTATTTCTATCGTTATTGCTATATAAATCCTTTTGTTTTTTTATTTCTATTATTATTTGTATTCCATAATTACTGTCCGGGCTTACGTTCCGCGATTGGCCCGTTCCGTCAGGGTGATAGTGGGCCTGGTGGTGCTTGGTGATTTGTCATTCTATCTGGTTTATTATATTTTGTATTCTCCCCTCGATGATTAAGCGTGGCCATTTGGCTTGGAAGGTTGAACCAGTGAATTTAGCGATAATATATATCGGGGATTTGGTTGATTTTTTGACTTTGGGTTTTGTGGGTTATTAATAGATATATAAACCTACCTTATAAGTTGAATTCATTTATTCCTGCCATGACCTCATAACCCCCACAGGCCCAGGCCAGGCGGTGTCTATGACTATGACGTATTACATATCTACATATCCTCCCCCCCAGAACAGGCTGAGTCGTGTATACTCCCAGTATATACTCTCCATATCTACTTCCCATATTTACAGTACATTGATATCCTGGCAAACACCCCCGACCAAAATCTAGTATACCGTAACATCCGGTAAGCGTCCAACTCCTCCTTTGGCAGCAAAATAAACCACCTGCCCGAGCCATCCCCGAATTAGTACCCGCCGCCGCACGTTCTGATGAACCCCGCGAACTCTATTTGTAGCGTATATATATTCCCATGATGGCGTAGATTAGATCATCCTCAAAACATCAATAAAATGCTTTCAAGAAATCTCTTTAAACTACACCGCGTTGCGCCCGCTAACACTAGATCAGTATCTTATGGATTCATTGGTTTAGGTCGTATGGGATACCCCATGGCCACTAATCTTATGAATAAATTAAACCCCGAAAGTGATACATTACATATATACGATGTAAATACCACTGCACTTGAAAAATTCACCGAATCGGCCAAGGAAGTGGGTAAACACCGCCTTATAACTGCCACAGATTCTTTATTACCGCTCGCAAAGAAATGTGAGGTTATTATATCAATGTTACCCCTCCCATCTCATGTGGCGCAAACTTACGCTACCATTGAAACTCATCTTGAGGGTTCACATCCATCAAAATTATTCATTGATTGTTCCACAATTGACCCTGCAACGTCACAGTCTGTCAATAAACTCCTATCCCCCCGCAAGATAACATTCATTGATGCGCCTGTCTCGGGTGGAGTCGTTGGTGCGACAAATGGTACGTTGACCTTCATGATTGGATGTGACGCCCCGGCCTATGCGGCGAAGCACACCACAATTGACAACATCCTGTCCCTTCTCGGGTCAAATATCGTATATTGTGGTGAATCGGGGGCAGGATTAATCGCAAAGTTAGCCAATAATTATTTACTATCCGTATGTAATATCGCAACATGTGAAGCGTTCCATCTTGCCTCTAAAGCCGGGTTGAACTTGGAGACATTTGCTCAAATTGTAAACTCCTCATCAGGTCGTAATTGGTCAAGTGTTACTAATAATCCGGTCCCCGGGATTGTCGCCACTGCGCCGGCATCAAGAGATTATAGTAATGGGTTTGGTATAACATTAATGAAAAAGGATGTGAGTCTTGTGAGGGATTTAGCAAGGGTTAGTGGTTCAAACTTTTTGTTGGCTGATGAAGTTTATAATGTCTATGATAAAATTGACAAGGATGAGGATCTGAAATTCAAGGATTTATCGGTAGTTTATAAATATTTAAATGAAAAATAAATGAAATTAACGAGCAAAGCGAAGAGTGTGTGAGTCGTGCCCTCACAACTGGACCCTTACCACCTAGTCCGCCGCGATTACCGCTCGTTTTATAATTAAAATTAAAGATTTATTAGTTATATAATATTTAAATTATAAGTAAAGACCCTCCAAATTCTCTTCAATCTTATTCTTCATAACTCTCTCTTTTGCACTCTTAAAATCTTCCGCTGTAACCTTCATACGTCTTTCTCTCAAGGCCAAAAGACCCGCTTCAGTACAAACTGCCTTAATATCAGCTCCTGATAAATCATCCTTTGAATTAACAATTTGTTCTAAATCAACATCATCAGCAAGACTCATTCTGCTAGTGTGAATTTGTAAAATCTTCTTCTTAGTATTAGAATCGGGGTTCTCGAATAAAATCTTACGATCAATTCTACCAGGTCTAATCAGTGCAGGATCTAATGTTTCAATTTTATTTGTTGCCATGATTACTTTAACATCACCACGATCATCAAACCCATCTAATTGATTTAATAATTCCAACATTGTTCTTTGAATTTCCCTTTCACCACCTGAAGTTGATTCATATCTCTTTGTACCGATTGCATCAATTTCATCAATGAATACAATTGATGGTGCATTCTCAGCGGCAATTTGAAAAATTTGTCTACACAATCTAGGACCATCACCAAGGTATTTTTGAATTAATTCACTGCCAACAATTCTTAAAAATGTTGCTGATGTTTGATTAGCAACGGCCTTGGCTAATAATGTCTTACCTGTACCGGGAGCACCGTAAAGGATAACACCCTTTGGAGGCTTGATACCCATTTCTTCATATAATTCAGGATGTGTAAGGGGTAATTCAACGGATTCTTTAATTTCTTGAATCTGGCTTTCAAGACCGCCAATATCACTGTAAGATTCAGTAGGCGCCTTATCTAATTTCATAACTGATACCATGGGGTCAACATCATCAGCAAGAATACCAACAATTGATACGGTCTTATGATGAAGTAATACTGAACAACCCGGTTCTAATTGATCTTTATCAACAAAACTCATAATTGAAACATAATATTCGGTTCCTGAAGTGGCAGATACAATTGCATGATCATCATCGATAAGTTCTTCAAGTGTACCAACACCCATGGGACTACCTCTTAATTCATCGATTCTCGCTCTTTCTTCAGCGATCTTATCATCGAGGGGCTTTAATCTTTCTTGATTTTGTACAAATTCTTCTTCTAATAATAAATGATCCTTGATTCTTTCCATCTTTAATAATTTCAATTTGCATCGAGTATTGGGATATACACCGGGCAGTTTAGAGATTGAGTCGGCACCCTTTCTCTTCTTCTTGTGTGTTCTACTTTGAACTGGTGGTTCATATTTAGGTTCTAAAAAAGTTAATAAGTGAACTATGAGCTACGAACTACGAGCGTAGCGAGTATTGAGTAGTGAATAGTGAGTGTATCTCTCACAATTAATATCAAAAATGAAAACTTGTCATTTTGCCACCGTTTTACATACTCTCATTTTTCTAAAAAAGGAAATTGTTAGTAAAAGCCCACACATCATAAACAAACAACCCAATTCATTCAATGTAATTCATTGAATTATCGTTCTCTCTTACTTACCTTTTGATCTTTCTTTTTACCATCGCCAGGTGCACCAGGCATGCCTGATTGTCCTTGACCCTATATATTGTTAGACTTGTCCACCGAACGTACTAATCCCCCATCTATCATCATCAAATCTACAATGAAGAAAATTACGGGCATGTTATTATATACTTACCATTTCGTTTGGTTGATTAAATAAAAACTTTGTTGCTTTTGGAGGATGTTAATGAGTTGGGGATGAAATGTGGTGATGAAATTGGGAGAGTGTTACCCTGGAGTGTCGTACGAGCTTTAGATACTATAAACGCTAAGATACTATGAGCGAATGGTAGAATTGGTGAATATAATGATAAATGGACTGTTTATTGTATAGTTGACTTTTGATTGAATATTTTTATTTAATTATATAATATTATCTAGTATATTTTATTTGGGTCTTACCATTTCGCTACGCTAAAAATGGCTAATCCTTCTTAACATACAAATTCATGTATTCATCAATATCCAATTCTTCAACACCCTCACTCTTGGCCAAAATAGCCTTAACTTGTTCTTCACCGAATCTTCCTCTCAAGTGACGTTCAAACTTTTGTAACAAGACAGGAGTACCTTCATCTCTACGCTTTCTGTGACCAATAGGGAAATTAACCTCAACGTCTTCCAAGACGGTACCATCCTTTAATGTTAATTGAACAGCATTACCAATAAATCTCTTATCAGGGGCATGGTATTCCTCGGTAAATCTTTCCTCTTCGACACATTCCATTTTGGCTCTTAACTCGTCGATACGGGGGTCAGAGGCAATCGCATCAGAGTAATCATCAGCGGTTAAACGGCCATGAATCAATGGGACGGCAACCATGTATTGAATACAATGATCTCTATCAGCGTAATTATGCAAGGGGCCATTCTTATTAATGATTCTCATACCGGCTTCTTGAGTACGAATACGGATAGATGCAATATCATCTGACGTCTTACCTAATGATTTTAATTGTTGATTTAATGTCATGGCGGCTTCAACGGCAGTTTGAGCATGAAATTCAGCAGGGAATGAAATTTTGAATAAAACATTCTCCATAACATAAGAACCATAATCACGTTGGAACTTGAACTCTTCACCCTTGAATAAAACATCGTAAAAACCCCATGTCTTGGCAGTAAGAACCGAGGGCATACCTTGTTCACCACCCTTGACAATAAGTGCCAAGTTAACGGCACGAGATACAGCATCACCAGCAGCCCATGATTTACGTGACATGGTATTAGGTGAATGACGATAAGTTCTTAATGATTGGCCATCAACAAAAGCCTGAGACAGGGCATCAATAGTTTGATTATAATCAAGACCTAACATCTTGGAAACAACGGCGGTAGTAGCAATCTTAACGAGAACAACATGATCAAGACCGACCTTATTGAAGGAATTCTCCAGGGCTAAAACACCTTGAATTTCATGAGCTTTGATCATGGCTTCAAGGACATCCTTAACCTTGAATACTTTACCACCTTCACCACCGGCCTTGGCGGTTCTTGTCATCCAATCGGCAACGGCTAAAATACCACCTAAATTATCTGAGGGATGCCCCCATTCAGCGGCTAACCAACAATCATTGAAATCTAACCATCTAATAATTGTACCAATTGAAAATGCACCTCTTACAGGGTCTAATTCATAATTAGTACCGGGGACTTTAGTACCATTAGGGACAATTGTACCGGGGACAACGGGGCCAGCAAGGGCAGCACATTGAGGGTACTTAAGACCCTCTAGGCCGCAACCTAAAGTATCAAGAAAACACAGTTTGGCGGTATTAAAGGCGAGAGGGGAATCAATCTTGTAATTATGAACGTAATCAGCGATATCCCTCAAAACCTTATCAGGTTGAGGACGAGCGTTATCGTAAACGGAGGCAGGAGCAGATGACATTAATCGAGTATTTCTACTAATAGTTTTTGAGACTTGTTGTGATACAAATCTAGCGTTTGAGCGTCCAAAGTTCAACATTTATAAAAGAGAAAATAGTGGGAAGGAGAGTGTGGGGTAATATGTGGGGTGGGGCTGATTGCGGAGTATAGTATCGAAGTTGAATACAAAACAATAACAAAAACCAATTCAAATAAATAGAATATAATGGGTATATTATAAATGTATATCTATACACAATTGTCTTGATAAATATAATATAAATATATAAAAAGGTGATTTCGTGGTCCTTATAAACACTAATCATGGCCGCACCAGTATAAGACCCCACACACGGAGCATCGGCGTTTTCCCGGCGCTTAATGCTGCCCCTAATCAACCCCGATCCAACGCCGGCAAAGGGCTGATCGTAACACGGCCGAAATCGGTTATTGTAGTTTGTCTCGGATAGTTGACGGCAATGAGAGATCTACATAAACGGGGTTTATTGGTGTTTCAATGAGGTGACGTTGGATTGGACGTGGCCGGTATTCATTTGGACTACTCGCTCAGATTATAATATTTTTTACCCATTTACTATTATCTTCTCTGGGCTCTCCCATCCCGGCTCTCCCATCCCGAGCGATTTACTTTAAAGTGAGCTTTAATGCTCACTTTGACTATCACGCCGAAAGCGGACCGTGTGCACACCGCATGATTACCCCGCCATCTTGGCATTCCGATGACCATTTGAACATGCCTTTCTGGCGTCATGGTGGTTGTGTCTTGACCCAGTGGGAACCCAGATAACACCCTACGCTCAATGGCTAAAGTATACTATATATTTTGCATTACTCAATCGAGCGAAACGAAGTTGGTCGTTTTCATTCGGCTCGATTGAGTTCTTCGGTCATTTGAGTTCTTCACTCACACACTCGTATGTCACTACGGTACGGTTGAGGACCGTCAGACTAAACTAAATATACTATATATGCCACATTAACACCTGTCTATGTATACTTTCGACTGCCTGGGACTTTGGTTGGTATTTCTTCCCTCTTCCCTCCTGCGTCCACGCTGGCATTAATCGCTGCAAAGTGGACACAATTAATAACTACAAGTAAGATTATTATTAAAAAATACACTTGATCAATAATACAAGATATATCCATATATATTTATCAATCACTCATTTGAACACGCATCTTCCGTTCACGGTAATTCCCGCAACGATCAGGAGATTTCTCACTGTATGCAATCCGATAATCAGCGCCGCACATACAATCATTACCGAGTGTCACCTTATTATATCTGACGTGTCAAATCGTCATCGTAGAAGGATAATTGCTTTATATTAAGGAATCACATCATTAGAGTGACTAAATTTACCGAGCCCGAAAATCTTCTGATACTATAGTCTGATACTCTGAGATGATTATCTGAGAGGATATAGTTAAAACCTCTCAGGTAATATAATACAATGAGTTAATAGCCCTATATGAAATAATAGTGATACTCTTAAGTGACTACAAGTATACTCAATAGCGTTTATATCTAATTGTGTTTAATCTAATAGTGTTTGTATAGCGTTCATATGTAACCACGTAAAGTTATACTATAATCGCACAATAACCGTCCTCAAAGACTTATTCCCGACTTAACCGCAAAACATAGATCGCTATGGGTATCCCAAAACAGATAAATAACCCCCACTTTTGGACACCCATTGCCTCAATGGTCATCTCTGCAAGAATAAATAAACCAATTGGCAACTCAACGTTGCTATATTCCCGCATAGAGAAGAGAAAATGTTTCAGATTAGGTTATTTTGTCATCCAACTTTTTTTTCGTTTTTTGTCCTTTTTCGTTTTTTTTCCTTTTTTCGTTGTTTTTTTCGTTTTTTTCGTTTTTTTCGTTTTGAGCAATGGGAGGAATCGCGATAAACCCTGAAAATGACCCGATTCAGCGCAACGACACTGCATGATTCTAGCCAATTCTAACGGAACGTGCATGCTTCGATCCTATTCTAACGAATTCGGGGCTAAAATCCAACATTTCTATATAAGATCGCAAGATCGCCAGTTTTTTTTCTTCTCTTATCTTTATCAAATAAGGACAATCACCTTTACAACTACACTCTAACTACCCTCTTCAATATGCAGTACTCTAAGCCCTCTTCTTCCTCCCGTGCTATTCAAAAGTATCGTTCGGGTTCCTCCTTATCGGCCAAGAAGTTACAACGTCAACAAAACAAATTATTGTTAGCCATTGAACTCGCTGAGGAAAAGCGTAAGAATGACGAAGAAAACCATCAAATCTTTTTAAATTCTATTTATAATCTTTTAGATGACGTTGAACAACAAGAACAATACACTGATTCAAAATTTGAATCAGATGAAGAAATTGAATTTGAAACTGAATTAGATTTTAACTCCGAAGATGATGATGAAGACGATGAAGAAACTAATAATTACTTTAACAAATTATTACAAGCTTCCGTTGACTCCGACTCTGAAGATGACTCTGAAATTGAAAATGATTCCAATACTTTTATTGATGAATTTGATTCTGATTTGGAATTGGAAGATGTTGATGATGCTGAATATTATACATTTTTCCCCTCCAAGCCCCAAGAAGAGTACCAATCTGACGCTGATTCTGAATCTGATTCTGAATCTGACACTGAATCTGAATCTGACGATGAATTCAATTACATGGTTTTAGATGATGAATTTGATTCTGAAAATGACATTGAAGAATCTCAACAATTAATTGTCTCTCTCAACAATTCCCAACAAGAAAAGGAAATCCTCAAACTTATCAGTAATGAAATTAAGGAACACAGAAAAACTATCGTTAGCGTTTACAACGCTCGCCTCGCTGAGGGTACTGAATTCCCTTTCTCCAACTTAACTATTCAATTATTAAAGTCTAACTTCATTGAACTTGAACGTTTATACACTCAATTAGAGAATCTTGATATTGATGGTGATAATACTAAATTAAAAGATAAGAGATCTGATTTAATTACGAATGCCCTTGAAACAGCTGAAGACACTTACACATTGATTGCTATGATGGAAGAAGAAAAGCATATCCTTGAAGATGCTGAAGATGATGAAGATTCTGATTCTGATTCTGATTCTGATTCCGATTCCGATTCCGATTCTGATTCTGACTCTGATTCTGATTCTGACTCTGATTCTGACTCTGACTCTGATTCTGACTCTGATTCTGACTCTGATTCTGATGATAGCGCCTTCCCTCGTCGTGTAACCTTAGAAAACGTTTCTGATGACAGCGACTTCTAATACTAGAAATCAAATCATAGACACACGTACATACACATACACACATATTATTTATTCATTATTTGAATCATTTTGTATTATTATTATATATCTTTAATATTAGAATTACTTCATCAAAATTAAAATTTCTATTTTCATTCTTCATTATTTCCCTTATTCCATCCAACCTTAATAATGGGGATCACAAGAATAATTATCAACAAGATAGATATAATAATGGTATTACTTTTACGAAAACTGTGAAAATATAGCTGAAGTAGTATAGGTGATTATTCATATTTCTATTCTATGCGTTACCCGGTCTAGACTTTTTCTCGATAAATTTGAAAAATATTAAGATATATATTAGTATACAGAAAGAATATACAATAACTTACTTAATTAATGACTTATTATTATTATTTTATTGATATATTCCATTGACCACTCTTTTTACTTTTATTTTTTTGTTTTCTTATAGGATAACTCCTAAAGATATTTGTGAAAATAATGAATTTAATATTTACAAATATATAGAAAAATAAATAGAATAAATAAAATCAATAGAATCAATATAAATTTAATATATTCTATAATTATAAGGATAATGAATAATTTCACACAGCATTATTCCCCCCTAAAAGATCCAAAAATTCAATGTAACGGTAACAAGGCTTCGCCTAGTTAAGGTTCTCTAATTTAGTTAACATGAATCGGTAAAGGCCGATAAGGGTTAGATGAGGAATAGAGTTAAGAGATGTAATAACATATTACCTTAGCATAAGAGCTAGACCTGTAGGGAGATATATATATAGAGTTATAATAAACAAGGGTAATTCACTAGGGAGTGAATTAGGATAGGATCTAGCTAACGAGATTTGTATATAAATCTTTTCCAATTGGGATTGATAGCTTAAGCCACTGAGACTTATGTCAGTGATTAGTTAATTATAGGATCTCTAGACCCTTACACATTCTAATATTTACACACGCTAAACCGGTACCCCTTGTATTCAAATATTTTGTCTGCGGCCATATCCGTTGGAAAGCACGATTTCCCGTCCGATCAATCATAGTTAAGC